>VBRH01000500.1:19681-38973 GCA_014578085.1 Cardamine resedifolia | reverse complement strand
AAAAAAAAAAAAGTTATCTAGCCGTCAACGAAAACCAAATGATTCAGTTTACTAACTGCAATTTATCTAAAATCATTAGCTAAAATATGGCAGACCAAAACAAATCGTTTTTTTTTTTTTTTGCAATTGAGGCCTGCTTGGTTCGGTTGCTATGTTGAATTGAAGCCGTTATGCAGAGAGCCAGAGACGAATCTCTCCACAGTCCACATTTTGATGAGCTGATGGGCTTTGTGATATATGGACTTTGAGATTTTGGGCTAATGAGACATTTTGAGGTTTTGGAATTTTGAGTCACATTTTGGGCTAATAAAATTGGAAATATTAATATTATATTTGGTGATAAACCCTTGTGAGGTTCTTACTAATAGAAGAGAGATAAAAGTGTTGCTTGACATTTTAAATGAGTCATGGAGATTTATGAAATATTCAAGGGATTCTTAGTGACGTCTTGAATGAACTTTACAAGAGCAGCGTGCGAAGATCCACCGTCCATTAATGCCACGTGGCTCTTCTGACTCATCTCGTTGACTCGATTCCTCACGTCACTATCCTGCTCCATCAAACAGCGGATCCCCCTCTCTATCTCCTCCGCCGTCACTAACTCCGACTCCTCCGCCATGAAATCTGCTCGGAAATGATTTCGGATCTCCACAGCTAGCCCGAGCTCCTCCACCATCTGGAACGCGTTAACTTGTTGCTCAGCATAAAGCGGCCACGTGGCTATTGGAACTCCAAACCAAAGACTTTCAAGTGTTGAGTTCCATCCACAATGCGACACGAATCCTCCGATCGCCGGATTTGCTAGTACGGCGCTTTGTGGGGCCCAACCGATAATCTTCCCAATCTCCGCCGTCCGTTTTAGAAATCCTTCCGGGAGAATCTCCTCAAGGTTTGTAAATTCTCCGGGAGGTCCCATCGTTCCTTTTGGCTGAGCACGACGAAGAGACCAAACAAAACGATGACCACTTCGCTCAAGCGCGATTGCGATTTCCTTCGCTTGATCCTCACGGAAACCTCCCATGCTCCCAAAACAGAGGAACACAACGGAGTTACGTGGCTGCTCGTCGAGCCACCGTAGGATCTCAGATTGCTTATCCTCAGCTGAATTTGAACCGTTGATTTTGAGATTCAATATCGGTCCCACTGGGTACACCGTAGGAAGAGGATTACTATCTCCACCAGAGAAAAACTTCATAGCTTGAGGCTCTAACTCAGCAAACGTATTTACTAATATACCCTTAGTTTCGCTGAATCTTCTAGCTTGGCTAAACAAAACCGGTAACCACTCTTTAGATAACATCACGGAGGGGAAACACTTTACCGGTAAAGGACGATTCAAACTCGGGACTTCTAACTCAGTGACATCAGAGTCTTTTAAATCACTGACGTCATAGTTCTTAACGTCGTAAAGATACTGAACATGAAATTGTAATCCAAGAAACGTAGCGTTGGAGGTGTAGAACAAGTAACTCGGAACGTTGAGCTCGTTGGCTACATCGATTATCGCTGTGCAGAACATATCCACCACGAATCCAGCGAGCTTTGGCGGCGGCGACGACTCGGGCTTGGCCGGGTTTGTAAGTTTTTCCACCGTGGCTTTCACCTGCGGCTTGAAGCCATCGATGTAGGAGAAGAAATTTGGTTTGGGGTCATCGGAGTATGGTTTCTCGGCGACGAAGAGAACTTTGTAGCGAAGGCGGTTTTCGGACGCGGTGGAGAGAGATGTGATGTAGGAGGAAGAGTTGCCGCTACTGAATCCACTCATTGGAGGAATGATGATGATGGTGACGGAGATGTTATCGTCACGGTCAACAAGGAGCTTAGCTACTTCTACGAATGGTCGGAGGTGTCCGTCGCCAGGTGATGGTATGAAGATAAGCTCCGGTTTCATTTTTGAAGATTAATTTTCTTTTTTGCCAACTGATTTTTTTTAACAGAAAGAATCGTTTCAGTGGAAGACGTATAGGTGAAGGGATAAGACTTGTCTTATACATGACACATGGTGTCTGGAAATCTATCTACCGATGTCTTTTGACTTTTGTCACTGACCATGTAATCTTAAACTTCGATCTTCTTCTAGTGGGCTTTAAAGCTGGGCCTAATTAGTTGGATAATTTGGTTTTTATTTATTTTCCTGCATGGATCATTTATCATACATTAAAAATAAAAACAATGATTTTTTTTGTTTTTTTAATAAATACAATGATGTTCACAGCTTTTTTTTTTACTGCGGTATCATTTATCATACATTTAAGGGGAACACACAAGTGTGGTGGACCTAATTGATGGTTTTTTTTGGCATTTTTAATCTTATTTCTTGAAATATCAAAGCATGTGGTGGGATGACAATGAACAAGCACAAGACATGTGTCGCGACGTATAATAGTCGGACTATCTTTTGTCCGCCTGATAATAACCCATCCAAGAAACGTACTCCACTCTCCCACTTTATCAATTACTGATGTGAAAATAGCTAGAAACAAAGTGTCACATTTTCCCTAAGCGTTTCGACAAATTTCTCCAAATTTTTAGCTAAAAACAAAATGATTCATTTCATTTCATTTACTCCTACGAAAAAGCATGATGTAGTTTTCTTCTTCTTTGTGGATTGATGTTGTAAGATATCAGAGAAAGAAGACTTATGCAGTTAATAACTTTCTCAAGCCGTGAACAGAATTATTCACTTCCCCAACTTTTCAGATTTTGGAACTACTTTTGAATTCAACACATGGATATAATTGTGTATCCATTAACAAAAAAAAAGAAAAAACGTAGAATCCTGTATTGAAAGATCGAAGTTCTATCTCAATGTTAGATCATGGTGAAATCAAGTTGGAAAAATTAAATTAGGGCTGTTCAAAGTTTTTTTGGTCTGATTAATCAATTATTCTCTGATAAACAAACATATATAGTTCTTTAATCAACATATTAACGAGATTAATGAGACGTAATCAAGATATCTTTAGTTTGTTGTTAATGAAAAAGAAGAGAGGAGCGTTAAAAGTTCAACAGACAAACCCAAAAGTCGACAGAAATAGATTTAAGTGATTTTGTTGTCTTCAATCATTTAACCATTTCCCTATCACACACATGTGACCAAACTCCTATGGAATATTTTCCACCACGTCTTGGACAAATTTACGAAGAGCAGCATTGGAAGATCCACCGTCCAACAAAGCCACGTGGAGCTTATCCCTCACCTCCATGACCCTCTTCCTCACTTCGTTATCAAGCTCCATGGCGCACTTGATCCCTCTCTCAATCTCCTCAGCCGTCACAATCTCCGGCTCCTCAATCAGAGAATCTCTCCGATACTCCTTCCTAACATCCACCGCCAAATGAAGATCCTCAACCATTTGAAACGCATTAAACTGTTGCTCTGCATAGATAGGCCACGCCGCCGTCGGAACACCGAACCACAGACTCTCAAGAATTGAGTTCCATCCACAGTGCGTCACGAAGGCTCCTATCGCAGGACGCTCCAGCACGGCGACTTGTGGGGCCCAGCTGATGATCTTTCCGATCTCTGCCGTACGATTTAAAAACCCTTCCGGAAGAATCTCCTCCAAGTTCGTGAACTCTCCGGGAGGTGAACCGGTCATGTTTTCCACCGGAGAAGCGCGACGGAGAGACCACAGGAACCGGTGGCCGCTTCGCTCGAGCGCCACGGCGATTTCTCTAGTTTGTTCCTCACCAAAACCTCCCATGCTCCCGAAGCAGAGGAACACCACCGACCTCGGTGGTTGCTCTTCTAGCCAACGCAAGATCTCCCTTCTCTTCTCATCGTCGTCATTGCTCTTCAAGTCCAGAATAGGTCCCACCGCGTACACCGGAGGAGTATTTCCATTTCCATTCCCGTCGGAAAAAAACTTCAACGCCTGAGGTTCCAGCTCTGCCACAGAATTTACCAAAATACCTTTCGTTGATCTCAGACTCCCAGCTCGACGCAGAACATAAGGTAACCATTCTTTGCTTAGCATCACAGAAGGCAAACAGTTCCCCGGAAAAGGCTGAGTCAGAGTGGGAACGTCAAACTTCACGTCCGTGTCCTTCAGCTCACTTACGTCGAGTTTCTTCTCCTCGTAAAGAGTCTGAACGTGGAACTGTAGCCCGAGATAAGAAGCGCCTGACGTGTAGAAGATATAAGCCGGGAGGTTTAAGTCGTCGGCGATGTCCATCATCGACGTGCAGAACATGTCCACGACAATCCCAGCGAGGCGCCGCTTCGGCGAGCAAGAACGCGCTGAAACCTCGCGAACGAGTTCAGACACGGCAGCTCTGACACGTGTTTTATGGCTCTCGATGTAAGATATGAAGTTATGCTCAGTCGATTGTTCTCGATCGGCGGGGAGGAGGTAGTATTGGAGACGGTCTTCGGACTTCGGGTAGACGGAGGAAGAAGCGTTGCCGGAGAATTGTGGAGGAATGACGATGAGAGTGACGGAGAGACGATCATCGCTGTCGACGAGAAGCTTTGCTAACGCCGTTGTTGATCGGATATGGCCGACGCCTGGTGACGGTATGAACACAAGCTCGATTTTCATGACGTTGTAGACTTTTCGAAGTGATAGCTTTTGTTTCCTAAAATTTGTGACTTGTCTCAGCAACAAAAAGTAATAATAAAAGTTTGTGGTGTTCCTTTTTTATGTTACTTTAACTAAATAGTATAAGATCCTCATTGGATCATGCCATTTGCTTATAACAATTTTAATACATTTATTAACATTAATTTCACAAAATTTAAAATAAAAATACTAATTAATATTTTTAAAAATTAAAACAATAATTAAATTTTACAATCTGAAATATAAAGACTTTCCCTTTATCTATTAATTTTTATTAATTAGTAAATCTATATATTTGTTTGTTGAAATTTAATTAATTTATGATAGAAATAAATAAACATTTCAAAACAATAATTCAGTTTAGAGATGGTAAAGCCTATTAATAGGCCCAAATTGTATGGCCCAAAATGACAATTAACTGGGTTTCAGATTTATGGCTAGTCCCCAGATCATCTTTCCCGACGAGGGATCCTCTTCGTCACCGTCGCT
Organism: Cardamine resedifolia; assembly: GCA_014578085.1. Lineage (NCBI taxonomy): Eukaryota > Viridiplantae > Streptophyta > Magnoliopsida > Brassicales > Brassicaceae > Cardamine > Cardamine resedifolia. The sequence continues at coordinate 33,919 of VBRH01000500.1, read as the reverse complement.
CGGGAAATGCTCGGCTTCAATTTACCGATAAATGTTTACTGAAGCAGGTACGATATAAATAAATGGTTCTTACGTCCCTTTGTTGTTCCGATGAGATATGAATTATAATTCGCTGGTTTTTTATGTATCTCCGTTGAAATTGAACATAAGGTGCTCGACGAAATGTTTTGCTTGTTTTCCCCATGTTTGAGATTCTGATATTTCTTAATTTATCGATAATTCGACACTTTTCGTTTCATGTGACTTAGATTAAGCTGAAGCCAGTTTCATTTGGTCCAAGAAGCTTTGATAGCTTAGCATAAAACCATACTTCTACTTGTTTTGGTCGAGGAATCAAATCATAGCGCACCCTTTTGATTTATCTAACTGTGAAAGCTAATATAAGTTTGAGTTTATTTGTTTTCATATGGATATAAGATTTGAGTCACCATTTTTCATGTCTATTACATTACTGATTCATTGTTTTCTATGTAGATTAATCTCAGCTATGGCGAATTGGAGACATAAAATTTGGCGAAGCTTGACCTCATTTCAGGAAGCTAGTTACTCAACTACGTCTTCAAGAATCAACAAATCAAAGTCTGATGACCTTAGAAAAATCCGGCCTATGATTCTTAGGAGAATCGAGAATCGAGCAAAAGATTACCCGATTAAAGAGACTGTTCCTGTGGCTGAAGATATCCTTAAAGCCAGAAAAATTCTACTCAGTAACATCACTGTGCTTCTTAAAGTGTTTCCTGTCTTGACATGCAAGTAAGTTTCAAATTCTTTCTTCTGTGCTATTACATAAAAAAAAAAGACTCTGTTTTAACCCTCAGTGAGGCTTGTGAAAACTTTAAACTTTCAGATTCTGCTCAGAAGTATTTGTTGGGAAAGAAGGACACTTGCTTCAGACATGCCGTAGTTATATACGGCGTGGCAATAACAGGCTACACGAATGGGTTCCAGGTTCCATAAACGATATACTTGTGCCCGTCGAATCCTATCACTTACACAACATGTCTCAAGGTGTTATCAGACACCAACAGAGGTTTGATTATGACCGTGTTCCTGCAATCTTGGAACTATGTTGTCAAGCTGGAGCCATCCATCCCGAAGAAATCCTGCAGTATTCCAAAATTCCCAATAACCCGGAAATCTCGGATGAAGATATCAGGAATTTATCCGCTGGAGATCTCAAATATGTTGGTGCAACCGCTGTAATGGCGTGGGAGAAAGTGAGAGCCGGTTTGAAGAAACTGTTGCTTGTTTATCCTTCAAAAGTTTGCAAACGGTGCAAAGAGGTTCACGTGGGGCCGAGCGGTCATAAAGCTCGGCTTTGCGGTGTGTTCAAATATGAGAGCTGGCGCGGTACTCATTACTGGGAAAAAGCCAGTGTGAACGATTTAGCACCCGAGAAAGTGGTATGGCATCGGAGGCCTCAGGATCCGGTGGTTCTTGTAGACGAAGGGCGGAATTATTACGGACAGGCCCCTGCTATCATGAGCCTTTGTAGCCATGCCGGTGCCATTGTTCCTCTTGAATACACTTGCAAGATGAAGCCCCAAGGTTTATCTTTTCCTTTCTCTAATTCAGTTCCAAATTACGAAACGTAAAGAGTAGTCTTCAAATTTGCTCTCAGTGAAACTGAGCAGTGTGATTGAATAAGGTTTACTTTAATTCTGTAGGCCCATTGGACCCTATCGTTGTGTAACTTGTCTATTATGGGGATATTATCATAAGGCTGTTGGCCTGTTAAGCTGAAATTTATAGGCTTTGTAGTTGTAGCCCATTGGTCGATTTGATTCTGGTTAGTAGTTAACCGGTTATTTTTTGTTCGATGGTGGTTACATTATTTAATATTTATGGCCGAAATTTTCTTGTCGTTGGACGACCTTTTTTTCTTTTTCTTTTCTGTGTTTTCATGTTACAAGTTGCGTCTATCTATCAGTCGGTTATATTACGATTGCAAAAGATAGATTTCTAAAACATAGTAATTGGTATAAGATCAGAATTTTAATAAATTTTAAAATAGGTATTTGTAGTAGTTTCTTAATCTCATAAATCATTTGAATTTATGTGTTGAACTGATATATGAACTTGGCATATAAGTTCCTCGAATGTCTTATATGAGAATAATGTGTTATTGAGCTTCATCATTTGAGAATTCTAACCTTTAGAGCACCTCCATTGGTGCTTTTTGATAAGGGTATCTTAAAAAAAAAAAAATTAATAAACAACAGAAAAGGTATGAAAGAAACCATAACCGTTATTCGTTTGAGAAATTTTTGTAATAGTGTGAGATACTTTCTCCGGCTGTCTTTTTCATATAGGTCAATTTTGTTTTTTTTTTTTAATTAAAATATGAATTCTATTTTTAAGAAAACTGATGGAGGTGCTCCTAGAGAGCACGAATTAAGCCCATACTATGTATGGCACACGTTCCAATGTCTAAGTTTCAATATAATATCCGAAATATTATCTGTTTATCTCTTTACAATATTTTAATTCCATTCTCTCTTGGAAACTCGAATAAAAAAGTTAGAAAATAAATGATCTGTTTAAAGTGACGTAATTCCCGCCACGTTCTCGTATCTTCCTGATATCATCCAACGAGCAAAGCAAGTAGCATCCTCTTGTGTCCGTTTTCAAGTAAAAAACTTAAGTTGCTGTAACGTTCACATTCACCTCCGAGTTATAGGGCATGACTATGTTTTTTTGTTCTCTTCTTATTTTTGAATGATGATCACACGTTATTTACGATAACCCGGATTTTCGCTACTGCAAAACAATGTTTGTTAATTAATTTCAAGAAAAAAGAAGAAAAAAGAAGAAAAAGAAGAACAATGTTTGTTTTTTTCCTTGATCTTATGTCTGCATGCAGTATAGCGTGATTTCTATATGGACAAGTGTAGCTTAAACTTTTTTTTTATTCGGACCTAAGTTTGCAGTTTAAACTACTTTAGCTTAGGGTTAATTATATTTATATTTTTGTTTTTCTTTATTGATACCATTCGTTTTATGAGTAATTTTTTTTTGTTTGGCTCCAGTAATTATAGCGTTTTCTTTTTAACATAAATGTTACGTAACAGTACAACTTTGGTAAACCACATAAAATTTTCTTTTTCTATGTTTTTATTCGTTTTCTCACAGCCTTAACAACAACAAAAAGTTATTTATAATGCATATCTATACGTTCTATAGAAGAAATATAGTCTATAACGATGTAACTGTACGTATTCTAATTGATTAGTTGATATTGGATACGGATATCTCTAAACTAAATTGCAAAAAAATATTCATCACTTTAAATGATATATTAAAAAACATAGAATGTCACATTGAAAAAGGACCACATATTGTATTAATGTTTAAAATTATATACTAGTCTACTATACTAGCACATTGTTTTGGGATTGTTTGAACGATGATTTGATGAAAGTTTATCCATACTTTTTATTTATTTTAACACATTCACGATAAAGTGTTATCCATACTAAAAGTTCTCCAATATATCAACAATAATTCACATTTTGTGGAAATCATACTAGATATCTAATGTAAAAATACTAGTAATTTTTTTGTCAATATATCACAGACCAAAGATCACTTCCACACACATAAAATAAAAACTAATAGAAATATTGTAGATGTTAAAAACAAAATAAAAGAAGAGGAGTAAGGAAACCGACAACAACAAAATGGAAAGATAGGATTGCCAAGTCGTATGCAATCTGCGACTCAATTCAAAGCAAGATAGGGTTTATCTATTTTCCTCGGGAAACATACCTATTTATTTAAAAATATTATTTAATATTCAAATCAATATTCTAAAATATAAAAATATTATTTAATATTCAAATCAATATTCTAAAATATGCTATACGCTAGATATACAGTAGACCACCATATAACGTATAATTATATATACGGTCGTTTATACGAAATTATATAGTAAATATTTTTTTATAATATATATATATATAATTTAAAATCTATATATACATATATAATCAATTTTTATGTATATACTATATACATATGTGTCACCTCACCAGTTTATGTTATTTATATGAATATCAAACATTAACTGAATAAGTGATGAAAATTAGTCTTAAACTCTAGTAAAAATTCTCTATTATTGCTCTATGAGTTTTTCCTTTGTATTTTGAAGAAGTTACAACTCATTATAATATTTTTAAACGTTAAAAAAATATAGTAAAAATTCAAAGTCAAACAAAATAAAAAACTAACGTGATAGGCTTCTAATTTAAAAAACAAAATAAAACTATATAGTTTTATTAAAAGATTTATAATAAAAAAACAAAAATTATAAATACGATACCATATATACGCCAACGACCGCATTGTTGTCAACCGTACAAGTTAATTAACTGTATAACATAAATATAGTACATCCTCATACTATATAACGTATATATACCGTATATATGGCTGTACATACCGTATTTGAGAACATTGGTTCAAATACGATTTTAACAATTACTTGACCCACTTAGATAATTAGCAAATAGCCAAATACGCATTTGGCACAAAAATATACCAAAAACGTACGTAAAAAGTCAGATGACTGGCTGAATTTCAAAACATAATAAATATCAAATTGTTTGAGCTCTAGCTATACTTAGAAGATTGATTAACAACATATTAACATGTATTTAGCAATGACTAGTTCCGATAGGTATTATAAAAGATGTAATGTGTGTAATACGAAAAACGAATCAAAGAGCAGGAAAGTAATTCAAGATCATCACTTGATACTTTAATTAACCCCAAAACTTAAAAGTACTTTTCTATCAAAATAGCTGTAAGTAAAATAGCACGCTAGTGATCAGTATTGAGTAGTATTGGATTCGATCGTAATTACATGTTCTTGTAAAGTTATTTTACGTTGACGTTGGCAATTTTTTGTATGAATGATTGAATGTGTATGATAATACGTATAAGTTATAACAAGTTAAATGTGTAGAGATATTTTTAAATACATTTGTAGTAATGTATTACTGCTATAAGTAATCCCTTTGGTAGTGGATCTATCGATAGTTGCAGATTATGCCACAATTGATCAAACGTGTGAGGTTGGTAGGATGACACTTTGGAACAATGTATAGTACATACATACAAAGGAAACTATAATATCATAAATCCGTGTTCTTCCTTCGTTGCATTCACTTCCTCTATTAGAGCGAAACAAGCTTATATATAAAATCTATGATTATATACTACACAACTGATTAATAATATGGCCACAAGATCCCTGACCCTGCATGCTAGACCGGCACATATATCTGGCTGTATTTACTAGAAACCGTAGCATAAATCCGTGTGCTACTCTTGGTTGTTCGAACCATTCTATTTACATCACATTTTGTTTAATGACATCAAAGATGAGAAAAGACAATAAAGGTTGTCAAATGCTAATTCGGTTCTGCCATAATTCCGAGTATACGTGTCACAAATTATTTAAGTTTCGAAAAAAATGAATTAGGCCAGCAAGTAGTCCTTTTTCAGAAACGTATATTTTAAATATTTTTATCTGATTCTTCAATTCATAAGAAAACAATATTTTAAATTTTAGAAATTAGTATATAAGGAGAAGACAGGCAAGAAGAGCAACATGCTTGAAGCTTCTCTAGTTTTATAGGTCCTTACAAAGCAAAATTATTTCCAATTCATAAAAGTTGAAGCCATGGCTGCATCTTTCTCTGTCCCCTCTATGGTATATAAAGATTATAATCTTCACATTCTCCCAGTATACATATACATATATATATTATCAAACCATAAATCTCTTTTTAGTTATTTGATTATGTTGGTTACAACAAATTATTTTATTACTAACTTAGATTAACATGTGAATTTATGATTAAAAAAACAAATCAGATAATGGAAGAAGAAGGGAGATTCGAGGCGGAGGTTGCGGAAGTGCAGACTTGGTGGAGCTCAGAGAGGTTCAAGCTAACTAGGCGTCCTTACACGGCCCGTGACGTGGTGGCTCTACGTGGCCATCTAAAGCAAGGATACGCTTCGAACGAGATGGCTAAGAAGCTGTGGAGAACGCTCAAGAGCCACCAAGCCAACGGCACGGCCTCTCGCACGTTCGGTGCTTTGGACCCTGTTCAGGTGACCATGATGGCTAAACATTTGGACACCATCTACGTCTCTGGTTGGCAGTGCTCGTCTACTCACACCTCCACTAACGAGCCTGGTCCTGACCTTGCTGACTATCCGTACGACACCGTTCCTAACAAGGTTGAACACCTCTTCTTCGCTCAACAGTACCATGACAGGTAAAACTGTTTACTAATAAATTATTGAATTGCAATTATGGTGAATGATAATTTTTTCCTATTAGTCGAATTAAGTTAGATATTGACTGCATGAAACTAGTATCGAATACTTCGTGTCGTGCCAAAAATAATATTGCTGTTATCGGTGGGCTTAATTACGAAATTGCTTCTTTCAACGTCTTATGCTGCCACGTGTTTATAATAATTTGATGTTCTGTCAATATATAGTTTCTACACGCTATACTTAAGACAAAAATTTCCCTTAGAGTGAAATTTCCGAAAAAATATGATAAACCTTTTTATATTTAAAAGAAAAAAAATTTGCACCAATCTGAAATTTTAATCTCCAAGTTTTTTTGGTTAGAGACTAATGTGATACACTTTCATTAGGTTTGCACAATGTTCTAAAATATGGTATGTACGGCCATATATACGGCATATTTATTGTATTTATACTGTACAGTTAACTTGTACGGTTGACAATAATACGACCGTATATACACCGTATAAATGATATATATACGGTACCATATATACAGTTTTCGTTTTTTTATAAATCTTTTAATAAAACTATATAGTTTTATTTTGCTTTTTAAGTTATAAGTCCATGTTGGTTTCTTATTTTGTTGATTTTGAATTTTTCTCTATATTTTTAAAAGATATATTATAATGAGTTGTAACCTCTTCACAATACAAAGAAAAAAGAGCAATAACAAAGAATTTTTACTAGAATTTAAGACTGATTTTCATTACTTATTCAGTTAAGGCGTGATATTCATATAAATGATATGAGGTGTTGACATATATATATATAGTATATACATAAAAAATTGATTATATGTATATATAAAGTTTATATTATATTATATATATATATATATATTACCAAAAAGTTTCAACATATAGTCCCTCCGGTATATACAACTATACGGTGGTGTCTAACGTGTATTTTAGACAACGTCTAGCGTATTTTAGAACATTGTGTTTGCATAGTTGCATGCATCTGGTTTTAATCTCCAAATATACGTTTATAAACCATTAAAGCCAATTATGAATAATGTGAGACATTTTTCATTAGGTTTTGATAGGAAATGGTGTAACTAATAGTAATAGAATAATTAATATCCTTAAGATAATTCATTACATCCATGAATATGCATCTCTCGCAGAAAGCAGAGGGAGGCGAGAATGAGCACGAGCAGAGAAGAGAGGACAAAAACTCCATTCGTTGACTACCTGAAGCCCATCATCGCCGACGGAGATACCGGTTTCGGCGGCACCACAGCCACCGTGAAACTCTGCAAGCTCTTCGTTGAAAGAGGCGCCGCTGGGGTCCACATAGAGGACCAGTCCTCCGTCACCAAGAAATGCGGCCACATGGCCGGAAAAGTCCTCGTGGCAGTCAGCGAACACATCAACCGCCTTGTCGCGGCTCGGCTTCAGTTCGATGTGATGGGCACAGAGACCGTTCTGGTCGCAAGAACGGACGCGGTCGCTGCCACTCTGATCCAGTCGAACATTGATGCGAGAGACCACCAGTTCATCCTCGGTGTCACTAACCCGAGCCTTAGAGGCAAGAGTTTGTCCTCGCTTCTAGCCGAGGGAATGACTGTAGGCAAGAACGGTCCCGCGCTGCAATCCATTGAGGACCAATGGCTTAGCTCGGCCGGTCTTATGACTTTTTCTGATGCAGTCTTGGCGGCAATCAAGCGCATGAACCTTAATGAGAATGAGAAGGATGGGAGAGTGAACGAGTGGCTAAACCATGCAAGGTAGTGGATACAAATATATATATTTTGGGAAAATTAAACAATATAATTTTGGTCTATTACTATAGTATTATAACGAATTTACCTTTTGTTTACGTATATAACTTTTTTTTTTTTAGTTTTATTGATGCGCCATATGATTTTAGTTTTTTTTTTTTTTAATTTTATTTATTACGGCGCCATATGATTTTAGTTATAATCTTAAAATTACAAATTAAAGACGGTAGTATAACGATTATAAAATACAAAAGATGTTAGATTTAACAAAAAAAAAAAAAAGAAGTTCATTATGCTAGTTGAAATAGTTTTATATATCCGTATTAATTGTTAGGCTCCTTACAAATCATATTCATATTGATGTTTGATAAAAAAGCCTATGACAATATTTTTTGATGATTTCAAGATTTAATAATGTTATATTTATACAGTAGCTAATGCATATTGAAACCCGATGGACTAGTAGGTATGAGAACTGCCTGTCAAACGAGCAAGGCCGCGAATTAGCAGCAAAACTCGGTGTGACGGATCTTTTCTGGGACTGGGACTTACCAAGAACCAGAGAAGGATTCTACCGGTTCCAAGGCTCGGTAGCAGCGGCCGTGGTCCGTGGCTGGGCCTTTGCTCAGATCGCAGACATCATCTGGATGGAAACCGCAAGCCCAGATCTCAACGAATGCACACAATTCTCAGAAGGAGTCAAGTCCAAGGCACCGGCGATCATGCTCGCCTACAACCTCTCACCATCCTTCAACTGGGACGCTTCCGGTATGACAGATCAGCAGATGATGGAGTTCATTCCGCGGATCGCTAGGCTTGGATATTGCTGGCAGTTCATAACGCTTGCGGGTTTCCATGCGGATGCACTTGTGGTCGATACTTTTGCAAAGGATTACGCAAGGAGAGGTATGTTGGCTTATGTGGAGAGGATACAGAGAGAAGAAAGGAGCAATGGTGTTGACACTTTGGCTCATCAGAAATGGTCAGGTGCTAATTACTATGATCGTTATCTTAAGACAGTCCAAGGTGGAATCTCCTCCACTGCAGCCATGGGCAAAGGTATATTACTTTTTGTTTTAATTGCACACTTATTACTCAATGAGATTAGAATGTGTTATGGAAAATTTTATTTATATAGCGTATTCAGAATTCACTAGGGAGGTATCAATCTTAATTCCGCTTATAAGAACAATGAAATGAAGTTTTATATGTGAAAACTTTAAATGCATTAATTAAGTAGTAAAAAATTATGTAATTTGTCCCATCATTTATTTATTATATAAATTTTCTTCTTTTATTCAAAACATGAATGGTTTTTTGGCTTGCATATAGGTGTTACCGAGGAACAGTTCAAGGAGAGTTGGACAAGGCCGGGAGCTGTTGGAATGAGCGAAGGGACTAGCCTTGTGGTCGCCAAGTCCAGAATGTAAGAAAAACGTTCATTGCGGCGGTGCGGCCCAAGCGGTTAAGCATCTTCGTAAGAAAACTTGGAAACCACACTTATCCTTACTAAGTCTTTGGACACCCGAGTAAAAGAGAAGAAAAAAACCCATAATAAATGTATCTTTGTTATTGTATCCACTTTCTTCTTCTACGTATTAGTTTCGGTATAAAGTTTGGGGCAATGTTTTTTTTTATGGGGTTTGCTTATTTGTATGGATATTTGGAATTCGGTGTTATTGCCGTTGGTTATATAATGATTAATATTCTTATAATATATGTGATTCAGTTTCTTGTTTCGTTGAACAAAATTTGATAATTTCTAGTTTAAACTATACGAGGAATGTTGCAGGCTTGCAGCATTCGATGGGTACGTTCTATCAATTTGTTTGGTTAAACCAGATACTCTTATCATTATACTGATCTAGAATTTACTTGAGGTGATAAACATACTTCACACTTTATACTAAAAGCCACTATTCCGACCCTATTTCATTTTCTTTCTTTTTTTTCTTTTTTTATCATCTCTTACCAAAATTCTTCGGCTTGAACTATTCCGTCCAATTGTATCAGTTTCTCAAATGTTTAGTTTTCTCGCGAATGATCACTTCGGCATCTTGAACCACCTTTTTAAGCTCACCTAAATATTACATTGGGCAAATGATTGTTTCTTTAGAAATTGTCCAAAACTCGACTATATTTTCCTTTTTCTAATTTGCGGCTTTTCGTATAGTAGTGTTATTTATTCGGACTTAATTGTTGTAGAGATATTGCGCGAAAAATAAAACCCTAATTTTTTTTTTCTTTCCAAAAGCCGTTGTAACCGTATTACCGTTTAAAGAACGCTTTCTAGTATTCAGAAACCGACAACTAGAATCGAATTCTTATCCAACAAAAAGTTGAGTTAAATGCATATCCGTGTTCACAAAACATTAAACAGTCTTCCTTTCCAAAAGAATACCAAAAATATGTCCAGACAACAACTTCAATAGATTGCTCTTAAGAATTACTAGTTTCAATCAGCTCTACTAATTTTACTCTAAATATTTTAGCAAACATTTAAATTATATTAGTGACCAACGACTAAAAAATTCAATGTCTATACAAATAATATAGAAGTAACAGAAAACTCGAGACGTAAACTAAAATAACCAAAAAAAAATCGGATAAGAAGAATTCGAATTAAGCACCATTTCCATGTATACAAATCATACCATATATATATAAATCAATCCACTTCTTATCATCAAATTCCCTACAAAGTTTTCAAAAAATGCTGAAGGAAAAGGAGATCCCTACAAAGTTTTCAAAAGAATGTTGAACTTATAAATTATAATCTCCCTCTCAGTCTTCTCATGTTATTTCCATGGTTGGTCTTAAAAATTTTTAACCATCTCAAAGAAAAAAATAATTAAAATATGGTAAAAAATTTTAAGACGAACCATCTTTTAATATTTTATGTCTTTATTTTCAAAATTTAAGCTTGATTTGTCATGTAGTAATCATGATTTGACGGTAATCACATTTCTCATGCCTTGTTGTTGCTCTCTAGATACGAGCGTAACGCCCATATACTTATGTGTGTACATAGATGTGCACATCTATATAAACACCAAAGCAACACACGATCTCCACAAGATTAGAGGATCGATAGTTTCAGATCTGAAAAACAAAAACTCAAATTTGTGTATCAATTTGCATAATCTCTGTAAGTGTCTTAACTCATATCATGTATAGCCATTTTATATTTTATGTTTGTTTTTTATATATATATCATCTCGGAAAATGTTTTGTTGCTGCAGTTCATATACATTCTCTACAAATTAGTGTAGTTTTTCTTAATGATTTTTTTCAAATTTTCTATAGAGAAAATGGAAAACGAAGAACTGGACTTGACACTGAAGTTGGGTTTGCCGAATCCGACCGTTGACACACGTCTGAGCTTAACCACTCCGGGCAACACTGATCAGGTTTTTTTTAGTTCATTAATTTATCCATTTTTATTTCATTTTTTCCACTATAAATTGATTGATGCGTGCATGAATAAATATGAAAAATCTTCACACAGAATCTGATGAATCATTCGCAGATCTATTGACACGATCTTTTCTTTTTTTTCATTGATTTACTTTTGATACATTTCAAAAAAATTTAAACTCATTGTACTATTATTAAATCCATTAAATCTCTGTTAAAAAACGCTTACTCACTGTCGTAAAGGTTAAAATAAATAATAATTGGAGGAAAAAAACAATTAAATCCTTATCAGCATCCTTTTTTACGGTTAATATCCTACATAGTAACATAGGGACATTTACTACATAAATATACATTAACTGCTAATAAATGGAAATTTAATTAACTAACAAACAAACAAAAATAGGGAACCAATGTCGCCGTCGGCCGCGAAGACAACAATGGCGGCCACGAGATGATCAGCCTCCGTCAAAGACTTTCGGGAAATGACGCAGGTGAAAGTAGTAACGTAGACGTCAATGTCAGAGTCTACAGTTACGTGTTCACACACTTCGCCGGCACCGGCGAGACTTTAAACTTTGCGCCCTACCAAATGCCTCCGTCTCCGGTGACTCCCCACGTGAGTCATCTTAATAGCTCTCTGGCGATAGCAAACACTTGGAACGCAAACGCAGACGTGGCGGAGAGTTCCGGTAGCGGCGTAAGGATCGAAGAGGTGAGGATGTGTACGAACAGGAATTGCAACGCACTTAACACTCCTTTGTGGCGAAGAGGTCCTCTTGGTCCCAAGGTAATTTAGTCTTTAGATTTTTCAACTAATTAATCAGGTTTGAATATTATATTATGTTGCTTAAACCTAAAATAAATGAATGATGATTATCATTTAATTGGTGAATGTGTTACAGAGTTTATGCAATGCTTGTGGGATCAAGTTTAGGAAGGAGGAAGAGAGGAGAAACAAAAGAGACTGACTTATTATTGTATTTGATGTTTTAAAAAAATAGAGGAACTCATTGTTTATTAATTATGCATTGTATTATGTCTCTGAGACTTTGATTAAGCTCTGTGAGCGGAAAACAAAGTATTGGAGATTTAAGCAAATTAATATAATGAATGGTCGCTCATTTACAAAGCTTATCAAATATCATGAATTGCGCTTTTTTTATATGAAAAAAATACTTTTAACGGCCAAAATATTAGATCAGCAAAGCTTTCATTGTTATAGCTGGAATACTAATACTCTCTTGGTTTCATTATAATTGTCGTTTAAAGAATTTTTACACATATTAGATCGCTAGGCTCGGATATTGCTGGCAGATCATAACGCCTGCGGATACAGAGAGAAGAAAGGAGCAATGGGTTTGACACTTTGGCTCATCAGAAATGGTCAGGTGCTAATTACTATTATCGTTATCTTAAGACCGTCGAAGATGGAATCTCCTCCACTGCAGCCATGGGCACACACACATTACTCAATGAAATTAGAATGTTTTATGGAAAATTTTATTTATATAGCGTATGCGGAATTTACTAGGGAGATATCGATCTTCCGCATATAAGAGCAATGAAAGGAAGTTTATATGTGAAATTCTTTATATTAAGCATCTATAATTGTTTAGCAGTTGAACAAGTGATCTAGTATTTTTTACTCTATATTTATTGTCAATAATAATGTTGACACTTTAAATGCATTAGTAAGTAGTAAACATAATCTGTGTATTTATGCGGAATAATTATATGTACGCAATTTGCTCCATAATTGATCCATTAAATAAATTTTATTTCTTTTATTTATAACATTTTTTTTTTTTTTTGCATATAGCTAGGTGTTACTGAGGAACAGTTCAAGAGGAGTTGGCAGAGCATTGCCTAGAGTTATAAAAACCTAATGACCTAATGCGAAAAAAAAAGTTTATGTTTTATGGTAAAATTTTTGTAAATAAAATTTAACATACTTTTTTTGTAATAAATTCTAGATAATACACACTATTTTTATCTTATAAAAATAAGTTTTGTACTATTTTTTAAGCTATAAAATAATTTTATACTATTTTTTCATTAACATTGTTCTTAATCTATAAAAATACTAAACCTAAAATTTGTTTAATATTTATGGGGTCTAAGGCGAATACCTTTTATTCTTCTTCATAGGCAGGCCTCTGGGAGTTGGACAAAGTTGGGAGTTGATGGAATGGGCAAAGGGGCTAGCCTTGTGAGAAAAAGAACTATTTGTTTTTGTTCCAAAAACCGTTATAACAGTATTACCGTTTAAAGAACTTTTTCTAGTATTCAGAAGCCGACAATCGGAATCGAATCCTTATCCGACAAAAAATTGAGTTAAATTAATTTACAATGATTGAGTTTAACCGTGTTCAGTGTTCTTTTTTTAACAATAAAAAAGGTACAACACAAGGATTTTCTGGAATATCGTCCATCCTAGTATTACTTTCGTCCAAGCACGCTTCACTGCAGAGTTTAAAATTGAGTTAAATTAATTCACAATGATTGAATCTAACCGTGTTCAGTGTTCCTTTTTTAACTATAAAAAAGGTACAACACGAGGACTTTCTGGAATATCGTCCATCCTAGTATTACTTTCGTTCAAGCACGCTTCACTGCAGAGTTTTGATAGGATATGTTGCATTAGTTCTGGTATGATCACACCCAAACAATTTTCCTTTCCAAGAATATAATTTTTCAATAGATACCAAAAATATGTCTGGACAACAACTTCAATAGCTTGCTCTTTTTTTTTTTTTTTTTTT
>VBRH01000499.1:0-38735 GCA_014578085.1 Cardamine resedifolia | reverse complement strand
GATTTTTATAAATAAATAATGATATATAATAGAATTTATTAATTTATTGACTCGTAGTCGGTCTGGATCGATTTGTGGTCAATCCGGTAATATGAAAGCTAGTATGGTTCATTACTCGGATAAGTTATTAAAACATTGGTTAAAACTTAGTACACTTTTTATTAAAAATCGTGTTGTTTCAATGACAAATACAAACGTCTTGACATTTTATGTCATCCAAAACAACATTTCATATGGATGATCAAATTTATTAACGAATTATAGTTGAGAAGATTTTTCAATAAGAAAATAGTTGAGGATTAAAAAATATATGTGTTCAAAGTTGAGGGGTTTTTTTATTAAATTCTCTTTAAATTTTTATAAACTAAGATTAGCCATAAACAATATCTAGAAATATGTCATCAAAAATATTACTTTTAATTCGAAATATCCATTCTACAATAAGGGCAATATACATTGGTATCTAGCCAAGGAAATAAGCATATGGAATGAAACTTATGGGCACATGGTAGGTGAACCAATGTCTCACCAGTCTTGAACCTGTCTAGACATATAGCACAATCTTGTTGTTCCCTAACTCGCCACCTGAACCATTCGATCAGTTTCCCTCGGCTCTTCTTCAACCTGACCACCTCTTTTGGTAACTCCCCATGAGTTTTGCCTTTCCATTGCTCCAATTTATTCACTTTGTCTTTATCATTTTCCCTGAATTTAAAAAATTCAAAACAATAGTCAGGTTTCAGATTTAATTTAACAAAAAATAATAATAATAATAATAATAATAATAATAATAATAATAATAGTCAGGTTTTGTTGTCCTGGAAGCTGCCTAGGAGTTTCCGGGAAGTTTCCATTATAAAACAAAAAAAGACGCAAGTTTAAGAAAATTAAATTTAAATAGATAGAACTTGCTAAAATGCGCCTTTCAGACATAGACTAGTGTTTTGGCTAAAGATACGCTAAAAAGGATAAAAATAATTGTCCGACAAATTACAAATAAAGTCCCATCTCAGAATTATATGACTCATGTGATCCACCACATGTTTTGAATTATCACACATCATCGTCATCATGGAATAAAAGCTAAAGGCTTGAGATTGTTGAGGCGCATTTTAAGGTGAATTCAGATTTGGTTTACTATCATACGCCAGTTTTTAACCAAATCGAACCTTCTTCGCGGGTTTCTCAGCCGCTCGTTTAGCCTCTCCTTTGCTTCTTTGGCTGCTCCGTCGAGCTTCTCATCGTTATCCTCACCGTAAGATTTGTTCCTAACACTTCTCTCCTATAATTTTATTAAATATAAAATTTCAATCTCTCCCATGAAAGTGGATAAATTATTTTTATTCATTTCATTACCGAGAATGAGACATGGGCTTGGTGGCTCTCATAATTGGTAGTGTACAGAGAGAACGATGGTCGCCGTGTCCACACGTGTACCGCCGCCGCTGCCGCCACAGAAGCCGTGTTGGAAAGCTCAATCGGTGGAGCACCGCCGTGGAAGCGCCGCCTCCTTGCGCACTCAACTCCGGGAAGCATACCAGCCATAGCTTGTATTGATCTTGTTGTGTGTTTTAGTTTGCTTAGAGGGGGAGAGAGAAAGAGAAATGACAGGTAGCTACAATTATTTATATTTATATTACTAATAATTGAGGAGAGTAATTTTGGTACATATAAACATGGGTTAATTAGGTAGACACCCAAAGTTTTGTTTTTAATTAGATATCTTTTTCTCCTATTTCTATAACACCATAGTTTCTTTTTGCCTATCTTTTACATCTCCGTACAAGCTTTAACTAAATAATGAATCAAAATTGAAATAATAATAAATGGAACCTAGGAATTCATCATTGCAATTTAGACGCAAAAGACTTGTTTAGGAAAAGAGTATTAGATGGTGTTAATTCTTAGATAACTAATTCTGGGTTTGATGGTAATCATCGGAAAGTTTGATGTTAAAAAGAAAAAAAGAAAAAAAGAAAAAAAAAACTAACTTTGGGAAATTATCTTAAAATATAGTAAATAACACCGTAAACATAAATTTTCAAATACAGATAAACTTCTATAAGCACAATATTTTGACTACTCTTTCTAAATCCTAATATGTGTTTATGGACACTAAGCACTGAGCAGTATCGTTGGCAAGTAAATATAGTAAATAAAAATATACTATAAGTATATTTACAATATTTTCCTTTATCAGAAAAATATAGTAAATCAAAATATACTTATAGCATGTTTTTTTATCAGCGGACGATTCTACTTATAGCTAGTGTGTCAATAAACAAATATTTTTACTATTCTTCCTAATAGCTTATAAATAACATTTAATTTTTATCAAAAATTTTAACATTCTAGTCAAAAGAAATTTCAAAATAGTGAGATACCGTAATACTGAGATAAACCCGGAAATATTAAAGCTTTTAAGCAACATATATATTAAAATAAACAAAAAAAGTTAAATATTAGTTTTTATTTTACTAATGCAGGCAAGTTTTTCTTAGCTAATTTTATTTTAACATGTACATAATATATCAAAAATTAATTTCCAAAATTCCGATAATCGGTAAATGTTTTGAGTAATTTTTTTTTTTTTGAAAACATGATATAATAAAGGTGAAATAAATCTATAATATTTTTAAGACACGTAAATAGTGTGAGCGTGACAGAATAAGTAAGAATAGTGCATTGGCCCTACTTTCTATAAAGAAAAATATGATGTTTCATGTTTGGTATAAAACATTAGAATCGTTTGAGTTTACATGAAAGTCCTGTAAACATCTAACAAGCTTTTAACATATGACAAAAGCTCGAATAATCAATCGAGAATCCGAATGACTAAATAATAAACTTTGTTGATATGATATCCGGATGAATTCAAATTAAATGTAAAACAATTGATGATATTGCATTTTTCAAAGTTAGACTTTTTTTTCAAGATGACGTTCAAAAAAAAAAAAATTTATTTTCAAGCTAGGTTATCAAATTTTATAAAATTCACAAATCATTCAACATTGATAATAAATTTTATTAAAATCTCTTAACAAATGCTCTTTATAACTCTAAAACACCAATCATTTACTCAAAAAAAAAAACCTCTCAAAGATCTTTTAGACTAAAGAATTATCTATTTATTATTTTTAGACCACACGTATTATATATGGTCATTGCGTTTGAAAAAAAAAACAAGGTAGACAATATGAAGATTGACTGACAGTGGACCAAGAAAAGGACGAAAGAAAGAAGATTAGCTTTTAGGGGCAAATTATAATACACACAACAACACATCATAGCATTCATCCAGATCCAGACGTCTCTTTTTCTAAGAATTAACGATGAATTTGATTGATAAATTACCAATTGCAATTTTTAAAGAAAATTATAGATTTAGTTGGTAATCTTTTACTAATAATCCATGTTCAAGAATTCGCTAGATCGTTAATCGGGCGGTGAGGGAGGGCCTAGCGCCTAATCGAATAATCGGAAATTCTACGGAATTAATCGGAGATTTATTTTAGGGTTATTTTAATGTTTTTAAAATATATTAATCCATTATAATTAAATTTTTATATAATTTATTTTTAAAATTACAGTAAACACATGAAAATATATTTTTTAAACAAAATTTTATAATTTTTATTAAAATTTTGAACATAAATTATTATAGAGTAACAAATTCACCACTATGTGTTGTCACTATCTCTAATAACTTTTACTTACACATTTAATTGTCTTTTATGTTTAAAAATTTTCATGATCACTCTCGACGTCTTTTAATTGTTAACAAACTTCTAATTTCTTTAATTTACCAAACAAATAGAAGTTATATACTAAAAATATTGTAAACTAAAGTTGATAATTAATTTATTCGGTAGCGTAACCGGCGTATCATCTAACCATCTAGAAAAGAAGAGAATCAGAGAGATCCTGAATTGGAACACTACAACGGAGTGGAGACTAATTTTACTTGTTCTTGACCTGCTTCGAAGATATAATGTGTTTAGGTCCAAACTTTTTGGGGCAATATACAAAAGTAAATATATATATTGCTAGAAAAAAATGGAAAGAATAGTGTTTTTTCATTGCTTTTTTATTTTGTTCACAATGTTAATAGTTTTTTTTATTGATTAAGAAATTTAATATTTCAACTAAAAAAAAGTAGTGAATCCCATCACAGACCACCGTTGCCTCAACCAAGGTCTATCGTCCTAGAAGAAAACACCATATTGATAACTATAACCAGATTGAAGATGAAATTAACTTATTATAAGGGAAGACGAAGATATCTTTTTATGGAGAGATTTGAATGAAAAATACAAGAAAAATTTAAGCACAAAGGTGACAAAAATTATGGTACACATCTTTCATCCGTACAAAAGTTTAGTACACATCTCTCACCCATATAAAGAATGATATATGGGAATATGGTTCACCAATGCAACACCCAAATACTCTTTCTTTACATGGTTAGCTATAAACAATCGGCTTTAAATGAGTGATCGAATTCAAAATTGGAATTAAGGCCAAAGAACATACTGCATATTTTGTGGAGATGCGAATGAGTTCTGTAATCAATTATTCTTCTCATGTCGATATTCAACAAAAGTTTGGACCTTACTCGTAAGTAGACTTTTCGGAAATGGATTCTTTCTTGAGTGGAACCAGCTGGTTAATTTACTAAACAACCCTGCATACAATCATCCACACAGATTCACTTCAAGGTACACTTTACAAGTAACCATATTCATCTTTGGGGTGAGCGTAATGGGAGGCGCCATGGTGAAACATCCAATCCTCCAGCTCGTCTCGCAAAACTCATTGACAAAAAATCAGAAACTGATTCAGCTTTATCCGAAATCAAGGAGACTAAATATAGAAGGATCCAGAAAATTCTCAAGATATATGTGAATATTTCCTTTATATTTGTATTTATCTTATATGAGGAAACTAGGTTAATTGTTCATATTAATCTACTCCATATATAAACATATAACGATACTTTTATATCATAAGAGTAAATATTTCTTCTAATCACAAACTCTTGTCATCTTCAATATCACCTTTAACACTATTCATGACGATGGCTCATCTTGTGGTTTGCTACTCGGTCTCCTTAGAACCTAGTCAAAAAGTGTTATATTTGTGTACTTCAAACTCTATTTTGAAACTTTCTGTTTCATCTTAGATTTTGAGGTCACATTCATTGTAAAAAACCGTTTTTTGGTTTGAACAAATTTTATATTCAACTAAAAAAATTAATCCAAATTGTTTTGAAAACATTAAATACATGTCATACCAAACCTTACATACAATAAAAGCTCTATTACGAAAAGTATCATTACCCTTCTCGGCGAAACACACGCATACTCCTAAATACATTAACTAATTTCAAAGACTAAATGACAACCGAAGGTATAGACTAAACCATAGCTGACTAAACCATGGCGGACTAAATCACTCCATTTTTTGGAGTGGATCGCAGTCCGCTGCAGTCCGAAATTATTTTCTTGTAAAAGTGGACTGCAGTTAAACCGTAACGGATTTTTTATATTTTATTCCATTCGTACTACTGCGGACTATAATTTATGAATGGTAAACAAAAATCGGTTCATTACGCAAATAGTTTTGTCCACCTTGTCAGTCTGGATATCGGATATCCATTCGAAGCCTAAAATGGATGTCAGCATCACATCTCTTATTATGGATGCCACGTGGAGGGACCATTCCAACCAAAATCTAGCAATCCGATATGCTGACCCGAGAAAAGTAACTAACACCTATAAATGTTTTCCATAAATATCACCTGTTTTTAAAGAGAAAATTGGATAATTATATAGTTTTTAAGTTTTTATTTGTGATATAGGTAATTTTAATTTGTAAAATAGTTATTTTTGGGAAAAATGTCAAATGAGGCATTAACTTTCAAATTGTGGATGAAAAAAGCCTGAACTTTTGAAATGTCATTTAAATCACAAAGTTTGGTTTGACTTTTTGATAAAATGGCCAAGTTTCGTTGACTCGGCCATTTCGGGCATGCCGTTAAATTTCCGTTACCAAGACCTTCATGGTGTCAACTTTCCGTCCAATAAACCAAAACGACGTCGTTTAAAAAAAAACAAAAAAACTGCACCCAAGGGGATTCAAACCGTTGACCCATTGGAATCATAACATACTCTCAACCATTGAGCCATGATAACATTTTAGTATAACTATACATAGCTTATATATTTATATGTAGTTAATTAAAAATAACAAAATTAAAAAATATGTATATACATACAACTAATTAAAAATAGTTATTATTAGTATAATGTATATACACACAACTAATTAAAATATTTATAGCCATTATATATTCATCAATATAATGTATATACACACAACTAATTAAAAATAACAAAACTAATAATAGCTCAAAACTAATATACTGCTATTATTAGTGGTTCAAATGCTATTATTAGTTTTGTTATATATATATATACGCTATGTATTGCTATAATTCTAAAATGTAACTATACATAGCTTATATATATATATATGTAGTTAATTAAAAATAGCAAAACTAAAAATATGTTATCAATATAATGTATATACACACAACTAATTAAAAATAACAAAACTAATAATAGCATTTGAGCCACTAATAATAGCAGTATATTAGTTTTGAGCTATTATTAATTTTGTTATTTTTAATTAGTTGTGTGTATATACATTATATTGATAACATATTTTTTAGTGGCTCAAATGCTATAAAAATATTTATAGCCATTATATATTTATCAAATTATATATTTTTAATTAGTTGTGTGTATATACATTATACTAATAATAACTATTTTTAATTAGTTGTATGTATATACATATTTTTTAGTTTTGTTATTTTTAATTAACTACATATAAATATATAAGCTATGTATAGTTATACTAAAATGTTATCATGGCTCAATGGTTGAGAATGTGTTATGATTCTAATGGGTGAGCGGCTTGAGTCCCCTTGGGTGCAGTTTTTTCGTTTTTGTTTTTATCAAAACGACGTCGTTTTGGTTTAACGGACGGAAAGTTGACACCGTGAAGGTCTTGGTAACGGAAATTTAACGGCATGTCCGAAATGGCCGAGTCAACGAAACTTGGCCATTTTATCAAGAAGTCAAACCAAACTTTGTGATTTAAATGACATTTCGAAAGTTCAAGCTTTTTTCATCCACAATTTGAAAGTTCATGCCTCATTTTACATTTTTCCCGTTAGTTTTTCGGGTAGTTTTCAATTTATTACCCCTTATTTTTTCTGAAAACTACCATAAAAACTACATATTTTTCAAATTAAAACTTAAAACTACATAAACTTTCTATAAAAACTTTAAAACTACGCTATAAACATAAAAACCCATTTTAAAACTAGGCCTCGACTTAGAAACCTAAAACCGAAGAACCGAACCGAACACGATCCAAAAAAGTAGTACCGAATTCAAATCCAAACTAACAAAATATCTGAATGGGTCATAAACTTATATATCCAAAAACCGAACCCGAACCCGAACCGAACCGAGAATCGAATAGGTACCAGAAATATCCAAAATATAATTATATACCTAAAGATATTAATACTATATATACTTATATTAATTATATGTATATTTTATATAACCCAACTACCCAAAATTACAATTATGAATCCTACAAAATTTAATTATTTTACACCAAAATACCCAAAATAACCGACATATCCAAAAATTCTTAGTTATATTTGTGAAAATTTAACTAAATTTTATTCAAATTTAACGTATTTTATTTTTTCCCCCAATATTACGGATACCCAAATCCGACCCAAACCTGCATGGAATCGAAGCGAACCCGAACCGAAAACTATAAATACCCGAATAGGTCGTATGCTTCTAAACCCGAAAACCCAAAAACCCGAAAGAGCCGACATGAACCCGAATGGATACCCGAACGTTAGTGCTTATTTAAAACTCTGGGAGTATTTATCCACTTGTGGTTGTTAGGTCATCTTTCTTTATTTTTTTTATTTTTTTTTCATCTTATTTTCAATTGGATTCATAATATCCGATCCATTTATTAAGTGTAAAACTGTCATAAAAGATCACAATGGTGTCCCAATCGGCAATCGCACTCAACCATTTGTCATCTTGAACATGCTTATTCACTATCCAAAATTTTATTATTCCCAAAATTTTTAAAATAGAATCTTTGAAAGAAAGTGACGAAAAATATGCATAAAAAGTTTGATGCTAGAAAAAGAAGAGTATTAAGATGGCAACAAAAACCAAATATCACAACCAAAAATCACCACAAGAAAATTTGGAGATCGTTGGAGTCAGGACGGATCTAAATAATAATTTTATCCGGGAAAAAACCAAAATCATATCATATTAGCATTACTACAAATCCTAAAAAAAATTAGACCTCTCAAAAGGCACAACACCACTTTGCTTTCTCTAAAGCATTCCACTCAGAAACTAATGGAGAGGTTCCAAAACTTGCCTCCGGAGACTGGGAAGATTAAAGGCCGAAGGTCCAGAACTCCCACAATATATCTAAATAAAACTAATAATAATAATAAAAAAAAAAAAAACAAAACTAATGGAGATGTTTCAATTTTCAAGCATTTATTTCCCTTCTTGAGCTTTCGGTTTGAAGAAAAGGTATTAAAAGTTACATAGTAATGGATTTGTTTAAGTGGTGAAAAGGCCAGTAATTAGTTGGTTAATCAGATTGTATCTAAATAACTTAATGAAACATAACCTTAATTTCTTATGCGCCAGAAACCAAAGTCAACTTCTCTCAAGTTCTGATGATGGATCAAATACTTCGAAACGTTCAATTCAAAGCTAGAAATTGACTAGCTAAAAGCCCAACCATTGGACACGAACCGGTGTAAAATTGATTTCTAAAAAACGAACCGGTGGACCATGAAGGCGAAAACGGTTAAACCGGGCCTGGTATTTTAAATAACACGTGGGTATTGACAAGTGGAAGTTCTCGGTGTACTGGGACCCACCTTTCTCCATTTTCATTTTTCTACTCTCAGATCTGTGAATTGATGAGATCACTCTTTTTTCTTTCTATTTTTCTTGACGAAACCCAAACTCTCTCTTCTCATCTTCTTCTTCTCAAATCAACCCTTCAATGGCAGCTTCATCTTCATCTTCTTCTTCTATATGTTTCAACTCCACTCGAATGCAATTTCCTCGACCGATTTCTTCTCCGTCGCGTCTCTTCCCAGTCACAAGCTTCTCCCCTCGCTCTCTCCTTCTCACCGAGAAACGATCGCTCTTATCTTCCTCCGCCTCTCGCCTCCGCTTCTCCGCTCTTTCCGTCAGTGCTTCTCGAGGTACATATACTGATGATCTTGATCACTTCAATCGATGCTTCGATCTTCACTCCATTTTCGGAGGTTTACAAATTATGAGTATTTGACAAAAATCTCTGAGCTGAAATTGGGGAATTTATCAATAGAATGCTCATTCAAATCTGTTATTGTTCGATTGATTTAGAAATTACTTTTTTTTGGTAACCATATGAGCTCTGAGTTTATAGTGTCATCGAAACCTTATGGTGTTTCTCTTTGTTCTATACAAAAACTGTTTTCATTTTCTTGATCTAGATCGTAAATGTAGGTCTATTTGCTTTACTTGATGCTGATCTAGTTTGAAATCTTTGAACTTGGAGATGTCAGTGTGATGATCTTGCATGTTATGATCATAGAAAGCTACTCTAGGTTAGGTATGGTTGAAGCTTCTCAGAGCTTATAAGTAGACATGAAATGCAACAACTAGAGTTTATTTAATAAAATAAGTTTGGTGGACAACTAGTAATTCTGTGAACTTGGAGATATTTGCAAGGGTCACGAATCGACAAGTCAATTGAGAAAGAAAGATGTGGAATGAGAGTAGTTTGAGGATCGTGTAGGTTGAGATTATCGAAGCCGCTTAAAAGCGTGTTTGAAACTAGGTTAAGTATGGTTAATGCTCCTTAGAGTTTATTTAACTTGATCTCTAACCATTTGGTTTGGTGGACAACAAAGTAATTTTGTGAACTTGGAGATATCTGCAATAGTCACGAATCGACCTGTTAAGAATGAAAGAAGTGGAATAAGACTAGTGTGAAGATCATGTAGGTTGAGATTAGTGAAAGCCGCATAAAATCGTATTGGAAACTAGTTTAAGTATGGTTGAAGCTCCTCAGAGTTTATTTAACTTGATCTTTAACCATTTGTGTTTTGTGGACAACAAAGTAAGATTGTACTACCGAATAAGCGAAAGATGTATACTGTGTGGTTCCAATTGCTTTGGATACCCAATTTCATATATTTTCATAAATTAATTTGTAATTTTGGCTAATACACTTTTCTCTTCTGGTTGTATGACTTGAATCTGCTTTTAGTTCTTTGTGATAGCCTTTTGATTATTAGTATGAAAAGAAGAATGTTTAAGTTTTGAAATCTTCACGTCACATTATTTTCTGGGTTTGACTATGTGCAGCTGGTGAAGTTACAGAACGGTCATGGGAAGAGTCTGTCCTTAAAAGCGAAACACCAGTACTAGTAGAATTTTACACAAGTTGGTGCGGTCCATGTCGGATGGTCCACAGGATAATAGATGAAATCGCAGGAGACTATGCCGGAAAATTAAACTGTTATGTCCTGAATGCAGACAATGACTCGTTGGTGGCTGAAGAGTACGAGATTAAGGCTGTGCCAGTAGTTCTGCTCTTCAAGAACGGTGAGAAACGAGAGTCCATCATGGGTACAATGCCTAAAGAGTTCTATATTTCCGCCATTGAAAGAGTCTTGAACTCGTGAAGAAGATCACATCATTGATGCGGAACTCTCAGTACCACTTTGATCAAGATATTGTTGGGAGAGTAAAATCGCTCCATTTCGATATGGTTAATTTCTCATTGAGACCCAAGAACTAGTCTTTTGTTTATTTTTGAACATTTATATTTTCTTTGTTTTTTCTTTTGTACTCTTGTGAATATAACTGTTGGGTTTGTGGAAAGATGGCTCAGGGATTGTATATATCTTTGTTTTTATATTGATGATCTTAATGATCTAACTTTTTAACAAATACATACTATCTTTACCTTTCTAGTCTCGTGCTTAGCATGAATCATCATCATCTAGTTCTGATTTAAACATTACAATTTTACACCAGTGGTCCAAAGCATCCAATACTCCTTATAATGTGCAGGAGATTTGCCATGTAAGCATACGGATCTACATAGACAATTTTACAACAGTAGCAATTGAAAAAGATATATACATGTACCTATTATTTTGTTTTCAACAAAAACAAAAAAAACTATCTAATTTAACTATTTTTTAAAAAAACTTTGATATCGTTTACAAATTACTATATACTAGATCAATAGTTCCAAGCTCTAGAAAAAAAAGGTGTTGGTTTCGTTGGTACTTTCAACAAGCCTCGTTAGTCGTTATGGTGAAATTGTTATGATAGCTTGCATAGATTCCGTTTGCTTTCAGCTTCTTTAATTACCCCAAGCTCCTTGTCGCTAGGTGGATGAAATTATCGACAAGGCTGAGCCATGCTTGACGAGGAGTCGATTCAAAAGACAGCAAGACAAGAAATCTAGCAAATATAGTCACATAGATCACTGTAAGGCTCCAATAGAAGCCTACCATATCAAACACAGTGTCTTCGTCATCTGCATAAACCGTTTCCATCATCCAGTGTGGATCAGTTTCCTATAATGCAAATGCTGACACACAAAAAGTAAACGCAAAATGGAAACAAGAGTTGAGAAGGGTAAAACCTAAAAAGGATTTAGCTCTAATAGCTAACTTGGTGTATTAAGAAGAACCTCTGAAGAGAGAGGTGTCTCAATGTTACAGAGTTTGAGTCACAACTATAGAAAGGGAAGAAAAATCGGAACTTCTTGGTTAAAAATCTACTCCCTCCGTTTTATAATATAAGATATTTAAAAGGTTTTTTTGAGTTTCAAAATATAAGATTTTCTCATATTTCTATGTAATTTTTTATTTTATTAAATATTGTGTGACTAATAGTAGTGTTAATTGAAAATGCTTAGATTTACAAACCTTTCTGGCAAGGATGAATGAAACCGTCTCCGTGGTAACCCTCTGGACATGAGCATCGGTGACCTGAATTTCCACCGGAGATGTCAACATGAGTACAACTATAGATCAAAATGCAAATGCTGACACACAAAAAGTAAACGCAAAATGCAAACAAGAATTGAGAAGGGTAAAACCTAAAAATGGATTTAGCTCTAATAGCTCAGTTTGAGTCACAACTATAGATCAGAGGAAAACTCCGAACTTCTTGGTTAACAATCTACTTCCTCTCTGTTTCATAATATAACATATTTAAAAGGTTTTTTTTAGTGTTTCAAAATATAAGAAGTTCTCATAAATTTATGTAACTTTTTACTTTTTTTTGATTAACTAAGTTGTTTTTATTTATATATTAAATAATACTTTTAGAAAATAACGCTTATTAGCTTTTTAGCCAAACAATCTTATATTAAAAAACGGAGGGAGTATACAAAAAAAATTTAGGTAAGCAAAAAACACCCATTGTCAATCTATAGACATTCTACAAACTAATAATAAATCCGATGACAAAAAAAAAGAACTAATAAATCTACAATGTCAACATTACTAAAGCGCAAAATGACAGGTTGAACCAAGTTTTTTTCTTTTTTCTAAACAAGTTATTCCAAAAGAACACGAAATATCCTTACGCAGTGTTGTCTTAAAAAGTTTTAAACCATTTTCTACAACGTCAATCCATGATTGTTCTTACTTGTTAGTAGTGATAAAATGTTCCTATCACTCATTTCCCCAAGATACAAATGGGTCACCCTTTCTACTTTCAAACAATCAAACCTTCAATTGAAAAGGCTTAGATTAACAAAACCTTTCCCGCAAGGATGAATGAAACCGTGAATTTCCACCGGGATGTCAAAAGAAACGGTGGAAGAAAATAAAATCTTATGTCAGAAAAGAAAAGGAAATCACCAACCTCCTTAAAACAACTATAAATAAAGAGTTGCATTCTATCCTCACAAATCATCGAGAGAGAAGACCTAAGAAAGCAACTCTGCAATCTTTAGCTCTTCTTTTAATCACAAACCCTAAATTCTCTTTGTAATCATCAATCCTAAGCTTTTTATCAATAAAAAAGAGTTCTCAAAACCCTAGATTTTTGTCTATTTGAACTTATTGTTCAACAAACGGTGAGAAACGAGAGTCCATCATGGGTACAATGCCTAAAGAGTTCTACATTTTCGCCATTGAAAGAGTCTTGAGCTCGTGAAGAAGGTAACATCGTCGATGAGAAACTCTCATTAATTACTGATATATCATGGTTTTTACGAGTTTTTAAGCAATGATATATGTATATAATCAAGTCTTTTACGTGTCTTTAGTGTTTTTTTAGAATCTTTTACAGGTTTACACGTTTTTGGGGATTATTTGGACATTTTCGAGTAACTTTAGAGCATTGGAGCTGAAGAAACGAAATTAATGTTTTTCAAGTGCATTTGCGTCGAGCGCGACAACAGACTTGCGTCGGTCGACGCAACTCGGATTTACACCTGACACTGATTTAATTATTTTCAAAAATTTACAGTTTTTGCCCAGAAGTTTCATATGTTTACAAAGAAGCCCCACCTCTTGCTTAACCTATTTAATTAGGGCTTTTAGCTCTTTTCATGATTATCATCACTTTTGGCGAAGAACACATAGAGTTTTAGGAGATTTTGGGGCTGGTCTTACTTTGTAATACTTTGAGAGAAGATTTCGAACCCATGTTTCTATTTTTCTGTTCTTATTCATATGATATTTATTTTAATCATGTCTTTTGTTTCAATTTCTATGAGTGAGTAGATCTTTTGTTAGGTTTTGGGAATTCTCATTAGGGTTTTCATGGAATGATATATTTATTGTTTAGTTAGATTCAAACTTGATAGTTCTTCACCTAGATTGTTCTTAAGGCTAGGTCTAGCTTGACCACCTGGAACTTAGATCATAAGTCGTTAAATTGACACGACAATGGGATTTAATTATAATATGACGGAATCTAGGGTGAGCAAATTAGATAGTTGCAAAGAAATTTGGATTAGATAATTTGTTAACAAATCGAACATGCGCTTAATGCTTGTTTAGGATTTAGGATTCACAAAGAAATCTGGTTTCTTAGGTTTTATCCATAGTTAATTCTCGCAACAACAATTAGTTTATTTTATCTCTGTGATTTGAATTCTAGAACTAGTCCGTAATTAGATCCTAATTAATTGATTAATATTCATTACTTGATTTTCCGAGAGATTTCATACTTGACGCTTCTCCGATTGTTTACACCAACCGATTTTATTTATTTATTTTTGCACCGCTTTTATTTAATTTATACACATTGCTTAGCTGAATTTGAAACTAAAAAGTCTATCGTGAGGTTCGTGGATCCTTGTGGATTCGACCTCTAAATACTGCAATCGATCTCTTAATTTGGAGAGTATCTCTAGGGTTATATTTGAGCATATCATGACACCATTGAGATTGTTACCCATAGCCGTAAAGAAGAGAGAAACAGGAAGAAACTGAAAGAAGAAGAAAGGAAGAGGAAGACGGTGGCTGGAAAAAAAAAAATTAGGTCAAGGTATCGATGTTGCCCTTGATACCATATAAGGATTGTGAAAGTGATGATTTGTATTGATATTGAGAGAATACATTTATACAGAGCTAATGAGCTAAAAAATAGAAAACAGAATATTACAGAATGAATGAGAATTATGATCTGATGACTTGAATTATGATCCATCATATCTTCTTTACAGCTACTCTAATATTTGGATATAGAATCGACAAATCTTGGGAGGAACATGAAGGTTTTTGTTATAATCAAGATCAACAATTCTTATAGATTGAGTTTTATGTCAATGATCGCATCATTCATATTTTTGAGTTGATGGTTGACAATTTTGGTCTTGATGACTATCAGCTTGTTTAGCATCTATGAGTTTATATAATATTTTTGCACAGTAAAAAGAGGCACCTTGTCCAAAAAAAGTCTAAGAAATAATGCTCTTGTGCAAGACACTCATATATTAATGAGACAATTTCATTTCAACTATATCTGTTACTATAAAAATAAATATTTTTAAATTTTTACCAACTATACATCTTACCTTTAAAGTACCATCTATGCCTCACTTTTTATCGCAAATAATTATTGTAATTAATTAAAATCAGTTCCAAACAGTTTCAACATTTTTTATGAAACTACTTGTCACAACAAAAATTTCTATTTTCTTATTTATTAGTTTATTTTCAAAATCATCTTGCATATATATAACATATGAAAACAAATTAATTGTATAACAACAACTATACAGTGATTAACGGAAAAAAAAAGCAAACCAATCTTGGAGAAATGAAAAAAAAATTACTTGTTTCATATTAAATGAAATTTGTTTACATAAAAAAATATGAAACTGATTTTTAAATTGCATATGCTTTGAGAATATTTTTAATGTGAGATAAAAATTTCTGGCTAACATCAAAAAGATTTGAGGTATTTATGTATTTATATATAAATAAGTAAAACATACATAAAATCCAATAAAGATGTTACAGTATTCATTTCCCCACGTTGTTAGATGAAAGAAAAAAATACTTCGATTTTATGAACACTTATACAACAAGGAATCATGACTATCATATAATTAATTAACATGATACCAAAGTTTAATGAACTCGAGAGAAATCTTATTTAATAAAGTAGAGTTATATTTATGTGGAATTCTGGAATACTTCCACTGGTACACTACTAACATGACACATTTTTTTCTTTCTAATTTTTTTCTTTAGATTCTCTACTTTCTAATCCAAAAATTAAACCATGTAAAAAAAAACACGAAGTAAGGACAAATTTATATAAAATTCCCATTATGTTTATTTCCAAAAAAATAAGAGGTCAATGCTTCATTGTTATCTTTTTTTTAAACTCCATCTTACTTATTTTTTTATTTCTGTAATTCTTTCAATCAGATTTTTCCAATTGATGGTTATTATCTAATATTCTAACTCCTTAACCATTTATAAATAAAATGTTTAATCTATAAACTAATAACACAAAACTTATTTCATGTTTATATTATTTTCTACTTTTGAGATTGGTTATGAAAAACTAGAAATAGATAAATATCGTTTTGGATAGTTTTTTTAAAAATAACCAAATTTTTGTACACACCAAACTTTTTTCTTAATTTAAATAGTCAATACAAATTTGTTATTTCTCTATTCATTATATATACAACTTTGTCGTCTTTTTATTGGACATTAGAAATTATATATATAATCTCCTTTCTTTTTATATCATTCTATTTTCTTCTTCTTGTTTTTCTGTCTAAATAGATAAATAGATAAATGCCTTTTTGGATAATTTTGAAAAATAATTATTCAATTTAAGCAGATTCCAAACTCTTTTCTTAATTTAAATAGTAAATAAGATTTTTTATACCTCTATTCATTTATGTCTATTT
The DNA here is from genome assembly GCA_014578085.1 of Cardamine resedifolia. NCBI lineage: Eukaryota > Viridiplantae > Streptophyta > Magnoliopsida > Brassicales > Brassicaceae > Cardamine > Cardamine resedifolia. The sequence goes on along the minus strand of VBRH01000499.1, from coordinate 22,190 downwards.
AAAATGCTAATAAAAAATATTGAATAGAGGTGTGGTAAATTCTTATCGACCATTTAAATTAAGAAAAAGTTTGGACTCGCCTTAAATTTGGATAATATTTTCAAAATTATCCAAAAATATATGAATCTATTTATCTATTTAGACAGAAAATAAGAAGAAGAAAAGAGAATGGTATATAGAAAAAGAAGATTATATATATAATTTCTAATATGTTCAATGAAAAGATAACACAGTTGTATATACAATGAATAGAGAAATGATAAATTTGTATTGACTATTTAAATTAAGAAAAAGTTTGGTGTGTACTTAAATTTGGTTATTTTTTTCAAAACTATCCAAGAAAATATTTATCCATTTCCAGTTTTCCATAAACAATCACAAAAGTAGAAATAAAATATATTTAAACATGAAATATTTTCTATTTAGATAGAAAAAAGAAAAAGAAAAGAGAATGATATAAAAAGAAAGGGCATCTTACATATAATTTCTAATTTCTAGTTTATGACATTGCTGAAAATCTATTGTAAATGAGTATGCTTTTTTCTTTTCTTAAAAGATCTTTACTTTTTTTTTTGTGATGAGCCACATAATCATCACACAAAAAAAGAAGTAAAGATCTATGAAGGAAAAAAAAGCACTCATTTACAATAGCTTCCAATAATTCTAAAAATTTATCTCTGAGTTCATTAAATATAGGTATATGCTAATTATATGATTTTATGATTAACCATGATTCTTTGTTGTAAAAAATTTCATAAAATCCAAATATATTCCTTTCATCTAACATGTAAACGATTATTAATGAAAGCTGAATATTGAAACCTTTTTATTGAATTGTATTTACGTTTGGCTTATTTATATATAAATACAAAAAGAACTATTAAACTTTTGTTGCCAGCTAGATATTTCTATTCAAATTTTAAAATATTACTAAAACATATTTGATTTAAAAATCAGTTTCATATTAAAAAAAATTCTAGAAACTAATAGACTAACATTGAACTGTTTTTCCTTGTCGATACAACATAGTAATTCAGGATTCTCCTTGTCTATTAAACCAGAGCTGAGATCATATTAGTCAATGGAATTAGGTGGTTGAGCCATGTAAAGTTCATGGAAAAACTTTAATATGTGAGATGGCCACATACAAAACCAAAACAATTTGGTGCCATCTTGACTATAGGATTGAAGTAGGTGTTTTGAAAGTTTATGTCAGGGTATTGGTAAAAGTCTTTAGCTACAAGGCGGACGTTATACCTGTCAATGTTTTTGTTAGGTAGTTGGAGCGGGGTGAGGAATGTTTTTCAAAATAACTTAGAAAACACGAAATCTTGTTCATATCTTATAAAACTTTATTAATTAATCTGAAAATAATATCATTAAATGCGTCTTTAAAACTTATAACTAAATAACCAAAAAATGATGTAAAAAACTCAATAACTTAAATCACATTGTATGCAGAAGCTACACTAAAACTCTTCCTAAGGCACCGCCAAAAACATCTCTTAGTTCGCTATTATTCCTCATTTGTATCCATTTAAGAAGACTTGAGCAACAAATTATTCAGTGAGGGAGATCATTCTTGCCCACATGATATTATAACATTAATATGAGTCATACAATATCAATAGTCATAGAATAGGCTAACAATACGTTTTCATTTAAGAATCAAGCATCTATCATCAAACAAATCACACATCCTCAACAAGCAACAAGTTACTTCCTATGCTAGTGTCTCCCCAACACGACTATTTTGTCCGTGCTCACAGATCGAACATGCAATACTGGCTCTATCTCATCTCATCTCTTCCCATCTCAATTCGTAATATCGTATATCTTATCTTACAACCTAATATCATCACATCTTATCTAGAAACCTAGCATCATCACATTGGCAACTTAATTTTTTTTTTAAAAAAGGGCAGAATTCTATCATCTATCAACCCAGCATCATCACATAGTTTCATGTATATCATCAAATCATCAAGGAACATCACATCATCATTTATACACAATATATCATTTACCTATTCTATATCTACTCAATACTAGTATCAAACATAAATAATACGAATGATCCAAGAGTAAAGTATGTACCTTAGCAATAAAGGATTGTCATTTTAGGGTTTCTGCGACTTAACTCTCTTCTAATGATCTCTCTTCTTCCTCTCTTTCTCTCTCTCTCTCTCCCCTTTTGGCGATGCACGGTGGTGTCAGCGACGGGAGGCTCCTCGGCGGCAGTGGGTGGATCTCTCTCTCTGTCTCTCTCACGTGTGAGCTTTAGGGTTTCTAACCACTTCCTCTGGTGGCTCTCTATTTATATGGGAGAGCGTCACTTAGAGTTTCTTGCAAAATGACCCCTTAAACCTAATTATGACTTGGGCTTTATTCAAGGGTCTTGGGTTTAAGGTGTTAGAGAAAAAAACATCTACACATACAATGACACCTGTAAAAATAAAATATTACAAATTTTACAATAAGAAATATATATATACAAGGGTCTTATATTTATATCCTAAACAACTTACAAGAGACGATAAATATATAAGATAGAATTACCATATTATTTTTATCTTCAGTTTCTCCTCTTACTATTTATTTGTTGATGGAATATGATTTTGCGTGTTGAATAGAAATGTGGTGATGAAAATAAAATTATAACAAAGATATTTATTTTCCAGAAAAGCTAAACATGAAGAAATTTAATCCTAACTTAAATTTAATATCAAAATAAATTTTAATGGTCTTGCGAACAAAAAAATTTAAGATAAATAAATTATTCTGGTATATAACTATATATTTATAAGTGTGTATGTTACAACCATCAGTAATACAATAGTGTTTATATTGTATACCTAGTAGATGAACCGCGCTTCAGACAAAATTTTGTATCATTATATAATTATAAAACTAAGTTTGGATTGTAAATATTTCAATTATGGATATTCATATTCATATACCAACTTCTAGATAATTGCATATTTGATTTTGATCTAAGTTAGTAACTTTAAAATTTGCGAAACTAAATCTAGATACTGTTAAATTTTAGGGTATGTATAAGATAATAAACCTACGTGTTCTAAAACAAAGAAAATATAATATGAGATATAACCATTAAACTCTATAACGAAATTTTTATCAACAAAATACAAAGCTAACAACCAACTAAGCATGATTTCCTCGTGTGATATCTCATAAGTTTCCTTCAAAAGGCGTTGTCTCATAGGTCTCCCGTTTTATACTATAGGAAAATACTAATTTACCATTTCTAATCCTCCAGCCCATGGAGATGTATGAGTCGAAGCCATTTTGTCAAAAATAAGTTCCAACACTTATAAGAGAATATAAGTTATATCCGGACACGAGAGGATGAACATCAACGTCAACTTTAATGAGCCAAATAGGCAAACCAATGAAAACAAGAGTTGATCTCATGTACAAAATGTTAGGAGTACTGAAATGAGATTCAAGGCGATCAGTAAACAGTTTTGTCTACTTCCTCGACATAATTTACATATAATTAGCAAAAATTATCAAATGAGTTAGAAAATTGTATATTATTTTTGGTTTAGGAACCAAATAAACAACACTTCTTTAAAAGAGGAAAATTCAAGAAAATGTTTTCTCCTAAGAGGAGAAAGAAAGAGTGCGGAAATAATCTCTCCCAAAGAGAAGAAGTCATAATTGATCACTCCCAAAGGGAGAAAGTTGAAACAAGAGACAAGTATCCACTCCGAGAGAGTTGATTCATATGTGCATTCATCCGACATGTATCTCCTTCCCAAAGTGTTCGACTTCTTACCGGTAAGGCTTTGTTCATCTCTTTCTTTCTAAACTCATTAACATGACATATTTTTGAGTGGTTTAAATCTAACATTCACGTTTTCCTCTCGATTTTTGGTTTTCAGGCCAATTATGTGATATTTTCTCTAACTTGAGCATTAGAAAATCTTCAGAAATACTTTCCTAATTCGTTGTCCTGAAGATTTTTATAAACATGTTCTCGTAAACCCATAAAAGGCTCAAGGATTCAAGCTTCCAAGAGCTCTCACAAGCAATCCTTCACCCCAAAACTTCTTATATAGCATGCTAAAATGCTGATTTTTAACTATCGCTATGTGTAATTATATTTGCCTCCTAAAGCTTGAATAATCTCTTCCGTGAGTTTGTTGGTAGTTTGTCGTGAACAAAATCAAATAGAAATTTTATTTTATTTGCTATTTTATTAAGATTCAATTTTTTAAAAAGTTATTTTCAATTTTAATTCATAATTGAGGCTAAGTTTAACAAAAAAAATTGTAATCTACAAATGAATAAATAGATCTCACAAACACTTAAAATAAAGGGCCTAATTAATCTTGTGATTTTAGAGTTTAAATTTTAAAAGTAGTAGATGATGTGTCATAATTTTTGAATGATGATGTGATAACATAATAAGAGAGGAAATTTGATTTGAGAATTAAAGGTTTTAAAGTAGTGATGATGTGCATAATTTTAGATATTCAAGTAATGATAAGGCATCATAAGAAGAGAGGAAATTCTTCTTTATATATGTCGATATCTCCGATGAAGGCTCTGTTAGGAAGAAAAATGCTAGAGTGAGAATTTTGAACAATAAAAAAGTGAGAGAGCAATGGAGGAGAAGACGGTTAATGTTTGTTCTAGAAAAGAGTCTCATCTCACTTGCGAGTTCCAAACAATCAGAAACTACTAAAGTAGCATTGCTTTTTACTTTCTTCGCATTTATTTTTCTACCGCGAAGAGTTTTGGTAGCTTTGGAGTCAAAATCACTTATGTAAAATTTTAATAGTTAATTAATAGAATGTTGTATGAAAATAATAATAATGAAAAACAAATTGGTCTTATTTGGAAAGAACATGTGCAGTGGGCTCAAGCTTATTAGAGATTTTATTTTTACTAGTTCTCTTCCTCCTCTTAGATGTTTGTATCAATGTGTAACTACACAACTAAATTCCATTTATAAATTTTTTTTTTTTTGTCGACAGTACTTTTTATTATCTTACGAAACATAAGTATATTTTACAACATATGAACTACCACTACTTCTTGCTATTTTAGCTCTAGATAATATTGATACAATTGACCCCGACAATTTCGATGATTAATTCTACTCATTCAATAGTGATATCTAAATATTTGACATGGATTGAGCCATTATCGGTTAAAAAATCAAATATGATAAAAACTTTTAAAAAAATAAGAAATAATTTATCAAGGTTTTGGAGAAATAGCAATATGATAAATCTTTAAATTTAACTTAATTCAATTAAAAATATGAGAATTTTTTTTATATTTACACATGTCAAAATCTAATTGTCTAATAGATATATGTCAAGATTTCGTTAATTAGAATTTTTAAGTTTTCGGTTTTTGAATATATTAATAAATTATTTTCTTAGTAAATTAAGTAAATAATTAATTAAATATGTTGACTGCATTAAAAAGGTTAGTTAAATCTGTTGAAAAATTGAATATAGATATAAAAAAATGTCTGATTTTTTTTTCGATAAGAAAATGAACTTTTGTTATTCTTTGTTTTGAATATATTACAAACAACCTTTTTCAATATGTTTAAAATTTTAATAAATAAAAAAAAATTCGTTTTTCTTAAGATAATGAACTTGTACGATTTTTATTTTTGTGAATATATTAACAAATCTATTTTTAATAGAAATAGGTTAATATTTTAACAACTTTTATTATATAAGATATAGTAGTTATTTTGGATATTATTTTGTTAATAGTTTCACCGACTCTAGCCTAACGCAAACTTCCACTAAAACCTTTTAAAAAAGCCCAAAATCAAAATCCGCATCTTTGTTTGTTTGTATAAGCTCCCAAGTTCTCAATTTCTTCCGCCGGAGAAGATTTAGGAAGAGAAACATCAAACTATTATATATCTTCCCCAGAAAATTTTGATATTCTCATTTTCGTATCGATTCCAGATCCGTGTCTCCCTCGTTAATCAGGTATTTTGAAATCAATAGATGGTTTTGTTGTTTCATCTTAGCTTTCAATCATGTAGCTCAAGAACCCTAATTTTAGTGAATTTAGGTCTTTTTTTTTTTGATCCAGGAACTTTTTGATGATACAAAAAGCTATGTCAACAATGTCAAGTAATTGTAATCAATCATCAGCAACAGCTATAGTCTCTGTTGATTCTGAACAAAGATTAAACCTAGCTACAGATTTAAACATGATCTCTACAACAACACAGAGACGTTGTACTATAGATGGTCCTTTAGCTATTCTTTGGGATATTGAGAATTGTCCTGTTCCTAGTGATGTTCGTCCTGAAGATGTAGCTGGTAATATAAGAATGGCTATACAATTACATCCTGTGATAACCGGTGCGGTTATTAACTTCTCGGCTTACGGAGATTTCAATGCGTTTCCTCGTCGTGTTAGAGAAGGTTGTCAAAGAACCGGTGTGAAACTTATTGATGTACCTAATGGTAGGAAAGATGCGTCTGATAAAGCGATTTTGATTGATATGTTTTTGTTTGCACTTGATAATAAGCCGCCTTCGACTATTATTCTGATATCGGGAGATGTTGATTTCGCGCCTGCGCTTCATATATTGGGTCAGCGTGGGTATACTGTGATTGTTGTTATACCGTCTGGTGTTTATGTGAATTCGGCTTTGACTAGTGCTGGTAAGTTTGTTTGGGATTGGCATAGTATTGTTCATGGTGAAGGGTTTGTCCCGATACCTAAACCTCGTGTTGTCCCGTATTTGATGGGATGCAATGTTAATGATATTAATGGTAATATGGATGGGATGATTGAAGATGAGACGATTCTTTATAGAGGGAACTGTTATAGTAACTCTAGAGAATCGTCGATGATGGTTTCGCAGTTTCATAACGAGTATAGTAGTAGTGCAATGTCTTGTTGGCCATCTAATTTAGGTGAGTCTTCGGCTTATCCTCCTCCTGGTCACCTTGAGTCAACCATGTGGGTAGCACCGGGAGATTTAAACGGTCTGAAGGGACAACTAGTGAAACTTATAGAACTTTCGGGTGGATGTATTCCTCTCATGCGTATTCCTTCTGAATACCAAAGGAATTTCAGTAAACCGCTTTTTGTATCGGATTACGGTGCTGCCAAGCTTGTGGATTTGTTCAAGAAGATGAGTGATGTGATTGCAGTGGATGGTAAAGGAAACAAGAGATTTGTTTATCTGCGGAACTCCAAACCGAACCTCGCCTCTCCCTCTCCCTCTCCCCAGCCCCCTGTGGTTCTACTGAGAAGAGAGAAGAAAGGAAAAGATACAAACATAGAAGCTACAAACGGAGGAGTCTCCTCTGATGAATTGTCAGACACAGGCTCGGTTCAAAGTGAGAGGAACCTTGAAGAGTTCAAGCTCGAGCTGCAAGATATTATGGTGAGCTATAGTTGTCAGGTACAGATGGATTGTTTTGAGGCGATATACAAACTAAGGTACAAGAAGCCATTGGACTACAAAAAGCTTGGCATGGATCAGTTGGAGCAGCTCTTTGATAAGTTCAGTGATGTCGTGGCCATATACGAAGATCCTGCTACAAGAAGCAAACTCATCTACACGCTCTAAGGAAGCAAAGTTCATAGTCGTATATGATTAGACAGTGCGTTTTATTAGCCGCGTTTTTAAAGCTCGTTGCCTGAGCCGCTCTGAGTATTATTGTATATGCTCTCTGCTCTTTCCTTAGGACAAAAAGTTTTTACAGAAGCTTTGATTCTGCATTGCAAGCATTTCACTTCTGTTACTTTCGAGAAATTATTAAGAAAGAACTTATCATGCGGTAATGATTCCGGATAGATCAAATTATTTTGCGAAATTTTGTAGAAATTTCTTGTCTGCAGCAAATAGTATTATAACTAAAATGGGAATATTATTCTCTTCTCTATGGATGTTTAACGAAATGGTCATAATGTTCTTTGAACAATGTGACACAACTGAGTAAAAGCATAGCAGTTGATCTTCATATATGAGATAGATATAACATAACTTTAAGATCTCTGTTTTTTTTTTTAATTTTCTTTTGGATGATGAATGGAGCTGAAAGGCGCGGTGACGATGGAGGCAGGTGTATGTTTTATCCTGTTGTTAATGCCTTTGACTTACAAATCGGACAGCGATTCTTAACCATGACCCATTGCTTGATACAGTCTTTGTGGAATTGATGGCCACATTCCAAGGTCCCAAGATCATCACCTTCTGCATACTCTTCCTGTCAAAACAGTTTTTTCACATCAGTTCGTGCTACGTCATCTTTAAAAGAGACTAATTCAATCAACCAATGTTATCCCAAATCAACGTTTTCACAGCAGACTAAAGAAGAAAACACAACCCTTGCTAACAATAACGGTGCATTGGCTCAATTCGCACAAATATACAAACCGGAGGACTATTGCTAGATGAAACAAACAGGCCCAGGGAGTAGTAGTGATAAGAAAAAGAGTACAGAAAAGCAAATTCGATAACGATTTCCTTAGTTTCTCGCTTTAAATTGCCAATGAACCTAAGGAACCAAGAGTTATGAGATACCGAGAACCAAGTGATGGTTAGGGCTTTGTTATAGAGTCTCCAAGAACTCTCCCAAATAAACCAAAGACCAAAAACCCTGAAACTCTGGGAGACCTATAATACTTAATCGAAGCAATCTCAGCAACAACACCAAATTTTCTTGTCGTTTATGCTTAATTAAATTACCTGACAAATACAGCAAGGCTGTATGTCCTGATGCAGCTCAGCAGAAGAAGATGTAAGTTTGTGCTGTTTCATTGTTTTCAAAATGACCTCTTCCCTTAGCCCAGTGCTCGCATACCCTACGCGTTCCGTAAGTGCCACTAGCTCCTGCATTCATTCCACACGTTGTTGAAAAAAAAATGGCAAGATTGAAAATTAACAGAGTCAAAGAATGAAATATTACCTCATACGACATGTTGTCAATATCAAGTCGCAACTCCCGATGCCTATCTTGCACTTCATTCATACCCTGGTAGATAAGTTGATCGAACACCATGTAATCCTATCCAATTGAATTAAGTGATAAGAAACTCCTAACTTTTGTTCATAATGGGATTACCTATAATACTGAACACTATGATACAAAGCAGCAACAAATATGTCAGATACCTAAACACAGTTTACTATGGCTTCTTTAACAAATATATATCAGGACATACATGATTGAAAAATCACACTTCAAGACAACAGATTTACCAAGAAACAGAAAGTCTTATAACCATTAACTGATACATTAACAGGCAGGATCTTTGGAAATCACTAGTGTCAAAATCATACCTCAGCCAGTAAATTTTCCCCTCTTCTAACGACGTTCAATGCCTGACGTATCTGCAAACAAAAAGAGAAGCACGTGCAACTCAATATTAGATTTTTTATTTAAGTATCAATCAGATGCACATACTAAACTAAAGACCCTAGAGTTTCAATCAGATGCACATAAGATACTAAAAACCATCACAAAAACCCATAAACGCATACTTTTAACTCCCAGTTATTCATAACATGAGATGCTTTTGTGGGAAGGATCCTCTTATCAAAAATTCGATTATAACAGAGAGTGAAAGATGCTACAAAGATTCATTTATAGCATCAACCAATTTATCATAAAAGAGCAAGTATTTTAGGAAACACAGACCTCAGAGATAATCTGATTCCTTCCATAACCATCAACAGCTAAGCTCCTCTGTAAGTTCCGCAACTGGAGAAGCTCGTTCTGTCTCTCCAATAACAGCCCTGATCTTCTTTGACGTGAGCGATGGCTCCGGCTGTTAGAACTAGATGCCACCTCATTTGAGGAAACAGAAGGGCCTGTGGGTAATACAGGAGGAGAGGCACCATGACTAGCAGATTGAGACTCAACACTAGGAAATAAAGACCAAGAAAACAGATCTGAAGTTCTCGATGAATTATTTAGCGAGGCACTCTGAGGAGGAATCCACGTGGGATTAGGCTGCTGCGCATGAAAAGCTGAACTCGGTCCTGCTCGAGGAACAAAGGGAGCATCTACAGATGAACCAGGGTTTCCACGTGTGAAGCTCCAAACAGATTGATCATGCACCGGATTTCTCATATCGGTTGCAGATGAAAACATGGTCTGCTCTTGGTTGCTTCTCGGTGCTTCCCACTGTGGTCCAAATCGGTCTGCAGGCATCCCAATACCTGAAGAATTGCTGGCTCTCGAATTGAATGAAGAATCCCAAGCAAATTGGTGTATATTCCTGGTCAAAGCAGGGAGGTGAACTATATTCATCTGATTCTCACCAGTGCTTGAGCCACTAGTATTTGATATTGATCTCGCATCTTGAGGATCTACAAAAGGAGAGTTTAATGGTAAATTCTGTTGCAAAGAACCAGTAGGACGTACAGAACTTCCAGTATGTGATATGCTGAATGCTACAGACTCATCAGGCTGCCTGGGATTTAATCGTCTGCCAGGTCTAGAGAAGGTGTCAGTGTTTCTTGTAGAATGAAATGCATTGGCTGAAACTGCTCTTCCACCACCAGATCCAAACATTTGTTCTGTCCGGTTAAAATGATTAGTAATATTTGGGGAATTTTGTGAGGGTGTAGCCAAACTTAAGCTACTCGAAGCACCATATCGAGAAACACCTACATGCGAAGCAACATTCTCAGTCTGAAAAATGCGGTCAGGAGTTTCACCAGAATAAGGTCCTTCAAGAGCCTTTCTTTTGCAGGACGGACCCCAACCACCAAACGGAGAAGCTTGACCACTGCTGCTTTCCCCAGCGGCTTGAATTGAGCTTCCTAATGAAGTCCCACGGGTACTCTGACCGATAACTACCCCAGAAGTCTGTGCACCATAACCATCGCCATCCATGTCCATGTCCATACTCGGATTTACATGCTGCGGCATAGTATTAGAGCTTGAACCGCGCAAGAAAGAAGGTCCATTACTGATGTGACTCCCAGCATGAACCCCTCCATGTATCATCATACCATTAAAACCCAATTGCCTTCCCTCAGAACCATAGCCAACAAAGTGATGAGAACCATCTTGAGGCAGCTGGTGATTTGTCTTCATTGCAATGGAATTGACCTGATCAGAAGACCCTGATATGGAGCTGGATTCCCCAAACCTCCACCAGTTATGACTTTCAGCAGCATGAGAACTCGAACTTGCGTAACTTGGCCGTCCTGAAGACATACTATTGTTTGGAAACTCATTCTCTGCTGGATTCAACATGTTAGAGGTCTCTGCGCTATAAATAAATTCACCATCTGCTTGGTTCACTCCTGAAGATAAACCACCAGTATTCCATGGCCCTTGCATCGGATTCATATCTTTGACTAGAACAGATCAACACTTACACGGACTTTGAAAAGACCTAGAGTCATCACACAAACAGAAGCAAACAAGAAAATAAATACGCATAATAAATCCGTAGGTGAGAAAAGAAACAAATGCACCACATTTACCATAACGATCATCACAAGCCACGCCTAACTAGTTTCAGGCTTAATCAGGCTCCAATAATAGCTTCTGCAAGATCAGAAATTTTCACATCATAAACTTATACAAACAAATCATAATGTTACATGTCTATCATCATATATTGTTAGTGATAAGAATCAAGAAACCAGAAGTAAATCTAAAACTCTCTTTATTAAAACTGAAAAGAACAATTCAAAGCTCGTTCGAAACCTCCAAAGCTTTGATAGGTTTCACAAACAAAACCTTATATCCTTAATTTATAATGAAACGTAGAAGTTAAATTACTCTTAAGAAAAGGAAAAAAGAAAATAGAAATCCTAAATTATTTAAGAAAAGGAAATAAGAAAACGGAAATCCTAAATTATTTATCAAAAACATCAATTTTTCTCTGTCTCAAGTGTTTGCTTGAGATAATAAGAACTTGATGATGACTCCAATGAAGTTAAATAACTGAAATATTCCAAATCATAACATAGTTTTTTGAAACCAAACAGCTAAAGTAGCATTGAGAACTAAAAACCATCACAGAATAAGAGATATATACTAATTACACATAATCACAATAGAAACCTTAAGTAACACATTTTTGATTCAATACAAAACCAAATCGAGTTTACTTACAAAGTGAAATCGATGCCAAAAATTAAAAATTTCCAATCTTGAGATGAAAACCTAAACTGGGTCAGTCCTGATCCACCAAGCTATTGCAAATGCATCAAATCCAAACGATCTAAACAACAAACATCAATTAAAGATCAAGCAGAAACCAAAAAAAAAAAATCAAAACTTTCATAAAATTGAGAAAAGGGTACCTGCAAAATCCCTAGAGAATCAGATTGGTGACTCGAAAGTTTCAATTGAGATTAAATTAAAGAAGTTTTTATTTTTGTGGGTTTGGTGTGGTGTGGTGTGGTCTGGTGTGATGTCCTCTCCTATTTACGATTCTTAGGTTTCTTCAGTCTCTTTAGATTAAATCTTTTCCTGGAAAAGACCAAAAATTTCTCGGAGATGTGTATAGAAACAAGAAACTGGAAAGAACATAAAAGAAAGAGATGAAATTTTGGTTATTAGAAGAAGAAGAAGAACATAAGCAATGGATGAGAGAAGAAGAGAGGATTTAGAGACGTACAGATTTCATGTGACATTTGTTTCCAAATATCTTAAAAATATTTTTATAGTTTATTGGATTTTTTACTTTTACAATAAAACTTTTGAAAGATATGATTTTTTTTTCCTTTTAATTAATAAATTAAAAAAGTTTGGTGCAAAATCATCTCTGCCATAATTTATTAGTGTAAGATTTTGCAGGACGTCACCTGTCTGAGTGGTCTATATGGTGCTGGCATAGCTTCTCTAGCTACCTTTATTCTTTATATATTAAACAGTGAATTTAATAAATATAGATTGTAGAATACAACTGTCACGGTAAGAATCAATCTTTTTTTGTACCAAAACTTTTGTAATAAGTAACATTTATTTTATTAAAATGGTATGTTGAGTTAAAAAAAAAGAGAAAAAAATCATTTGTAATTTTCTTTTTAACATTAAACAGTTATTCAATAAAAATTGTAAATACCACTGTTCATAGTATGAATAAATTTATAACTTTCTATTTTATTTGGGAAAACTACTCAATTTAAAACTTTTTTATTTATTTATAAAATGTGAATTATCTTTACCAATTTTTTTAAAAAAATTGTGATTTTTATATGTATGTATATATGGTTATGACTTATGAGTTTTTTTTATGTATAACACAGTCTTGACATCATGAGCATCCTTTTTCTTTGGACCATTTCTCAATTTTAGGTGTGTTTGCATCATGAGCATCACTCAATTGCGTGAAATTGGGTAACAAAACAAACCAAGACAAGAAAAATATCAAATCAAGTTTTCAAACAAAACGTATTAAGGTTTGGGGGGTGGAGGGAGAAGAAGCACAAACCATGTCAAAGAATCCTACAGAAACAAGAAAGAAACAAAAAAAAAACTCGGAGAGGTCTCCAATTGTGTATGGAAGAGACAAAGCCACACTTGCGAAAAATGTATTTTTCAAACCGAACAGAAAGACAAAGCCACACTTTAAGAGACAAGGTTGTCAGTGAGGTTCAAGGAGGCGAGCTGCTCGGTTGCACCACCAGCAGCGACACTTCTGAGAACGTCCATAGCCTCGGCTACTTTAGCCTTGAGCGCATCAGGTGACTCCAAAAGATGGAGCACTTCAGTCTGATCCATCTCCAAAAGCATCCCAGTCACTTTAGCTGCAGACTCTGCCTCTAGCTGCTCTACCAGCGGATACAGACTCTCTCCCAGCATCTACACATTACAATCAGGAGTTTAAGAACCAAACCACAAGAGATCAAGGTGAAAAAAAATGAAGAAGCTTTCTCACCGTCCTCTGGTGTTCTGGAGGAGCATTAGCAAGGGATGAAGCCAAAGCTCCAATAGGAACATGCTGAGAAAGTACTGGGTCACGCAATTGCATGTTACTAGGCATCTCGTATGGAAGCATTCCAGGCACATCAGGAGGACCACCACTGCCACGGCCTTGCGGATAGCGGAACATTCGTCCCCTTGGGTGCATCTGATTATCATGAAAGATTATCCATAATGAAAGTTTATCATGAAACCTCCTACAAAAGTAATACCAGAAAACAAACAGCTTTTTACTGCGGTTGAAAAGAAAAAAGAACCTGGTGCTGCGGCTGCATCATGGGAACTTGTTGCTGCTGCTGCTGCTGCTGGGATTGCTGGATCCCTCCAGTGCGTCTTCCTCCAGGACGTTGCTGGCCCTGCTGAACCATTGGCATGAAGAAGTTATGCATCGGTGCCCCACCAGGTCTCATTCCAGGAACCAGTTGCTGCTGGTAGCCATACCCGCCCTGTCATGTACAATCACAGGATTACAAATCAACCAACAGTTTCGAGAAGAACAGGAAAAAGATTTATGAAACCAATCTCCGTGGTAATAAGACAGATAAATTTATCTATGCCTTAAATCGTAGAGCTAAAACAGCATGATAGAGGGGTTTAAATAAAGGTGGAAGCTAGTCAATTTAACATGTACACGAATAAATGTTTCTCTGTAAGAAAGGTAGCGATTAGCTATTAAGTGCAAGGAAAAAGCAGAAATACCTGTGAAGGAATCATAGCAGGAGGTGCCTGACCATAAAACATTTGTTGTCCAATTCCAGGACCACCAGGGGGATAGAGAGGCATACGAGGACCAACAGATGGTGGCATTGCAACAATTGGTCTCATTTGGGAAAACTGAGCCTGTTGACAGTTTTGTGTCTACCCGTTATTTTCATTTTCACAACCATAAGGTTCATAAGAATATATAATGTTCAAAAAGGCATCATCAAAATATTAGATTAATGGAATGCACAACAGTTAAGAGCGTATGAATGCGCTTTCTTTCTTACTTTACACACTATTATACAAGCAGAACTGAAAACGGTGAATAGTAAGTTAGACAAATGTATTACCCTTACAAGTCAGGAACAATGTTATTTGAACGCATATTTGCTAAATATGACCGTAACGAGTGCAAGATATATAAATATATATACACATTAATCTCTATGAAAAATCAAGAATAATATGAGTCAGATGACTCAGACCTAGATTATCAAGATGCATCTCTGTATCAGTGATGGAAATCGTAAACAGACTTGTCCATTTTATACTCAAAACTGACGGCTCCAATTGTTTAAAATCGACAGATAAACAATCAGAAAGAGCCAAAAAAGCTCGGTATATTATATATAATACAAGGTAATTTCAAGATTACAAACCTGCAGCCTGGCCCTTCTGTCTTCCTTTCTCTGAGCAACAGCAACATACAGAGGTTTGTTCTCAATCATTTTACCACTCATCTCTGTCATCTGTACAAATTCCCACAGTTAGTAAAAGCTGAAGAGTTGTCTTCGTTCATCATGCATGAACTCAGCAAGACATTACAATTGGCTTACAGCTTTAGTTGCCTCTTCAGGAGTTGAGAATGCTACAAAACCCGAGCCCCTGCTTATGCCATTAGGGTCCCGCATCACCTGTTATGTTTTAGGAAAGGGAATTTTTATATAAATGCAATCAACAGAATGTAGTACAATTCAGATTAGCAGAGAAGGGAATATTGGACCTTGCAAGATGTAACAGTGCCATAAGGTGTAAAGAGCTCTTTGAGTTTCTCGTCAGAAACGCTGTCATCTAAATTCTTCACATACAAGTTAGAACTTTGAAACTTGTCTGCAGCTTCCCTCAAACTCTGCTCATACCGAACCTTTAGTTCCGTTTCCCTTTCAGACTTCTTCTGAGCTCTACCAACAAACCATTCCTTATCATCAAATGTTTTTCCATTGAGAGACTCCACAGCCTTAGCAGCATCATCAGCATTTTCAAAATTAACAAACCCAAAGCCCTTCGACTTCCCATCTCCATCCCTCATCACCACAGCACTTGTTATCTTTCCAAACTCACCAAAAGTGTTCTTCAAATCATCATCAGTAGTTGATTCAGCAAGATTCTTCACATACACGTTGGTGAATATTGTTTTGTTAGCGGAAGAATCTCTTTCTTGCCTCCTGAGGAAGGGTCCGACATACACTTGCTTGTCATTTAGCAACATGCCATTCAATTGACTCATAGCTTTTTGGGCAGATTCTTCAGTTTCATATTGCACAAACCCATAGCCTTTTGACTGCCCTGAAGAATCCACAGCCACCTTACAAGAGACTATGTTACCGAACACAGAAAACGTATCATGCAACGCTTTGTGGTCGATGGACTTGTCCAAATTCTGCCATATATAAAAAGGTTTAGCAGGGTAAGGAAAAAAAGAAAGAAGGCAAAATTGAACCAGAAAAAAAGCCAAGTCAAAAAGAATTGTCATTGTTCTAAGGGCCAAAGTAGATTTCAGTATCCCATTACACTAAAGATACGGTCTTGTCACAGAAAAGACAAACGCTAACCTCAATCTACAATATCTCGTTCAAACATTGAAAGAAAAGACTAAGAAGAATACCTTGATAAAAATGTTTCCTGCACCACTTCGGCGAACACTAGGATCACGATGAGAATACATAACCCTGACAGGTCTCCCATTAAGAGGTATGTAATTTAGTTCCTGGATCGCTCTAGCAGCTGCCACAAAAATAAAACATCACAGATCACAATTACCGTTAACAACCTTTACAAAGAACAAAATTTTCTATCAAAAGAACCAATCACAATATCAAAATCATCCACAGAGACAAAATAACCAACATTATTAAAAGCACATTCCTTAATTGATGCAAATTTCTGTTAAAGTCAAGATCTTTGAAACTAACATAAGTGGACTTTTACAAAAATCGCAACTAATGTTCCTAATTTTTAACCAAACATTACTCAAACTCACAGAGAAAACTAAGTATTACACAATTGAGCAAATCAAGAATAGCACATTCTAGCAAAAGAACAAACCACAATCTCGAGACCATCCACAGAGACAGCGTAACCAACATTAATAAAAGAACATTCCTTAACTGATGCAATATCAATTTCAGTTAAAGCTAAGAACTTTGAAACTAACATAAGTGCACACTATTCCAAAAATCTCAACTTTTGTTCCTAATGTTTTACCCTAAACACTACTCAAACTCACAAAGAACTAAGTATTACACAGTTGAAACAATCAAAGAATAGATTTTTACTTATACAAAACAGAAAAATTGTAAGAAACCCTAATTAAGAATCTAACCATCTTGAGGGCTGCTGAAGTTAACATAACCATAGCCAAGCGATCTCCGAGTAGCCAAATCTCTACAGACACGAACCGAGACAACTTGACCCATCTGGCTAAACGCATCAAAAAGCTGTGAATCGGTCACATTCATATCCAGATCTCCAACATAAAGCGATGTAGTACCAAACTGAGCACCAGCTGCTCCAGACCCAGCCACCATAGCTGGAGGAACAGAGCCATTTGGAGTTTGACCTTGACCTTGTGGTTGAGGTTGAACCTGAGCCATTTTCTTTTTATGATTTTTGAAACTTTTTTCTTCTTTTTTTTTGGGGTTTTTTCTTATTTTCTTCCCTCCCCTCTCGTTTATTTCACAGTAGTCAAATTGAAAACCCTAGAAAGAGCAATAACAAAGCAAAAGAGGAAATTTGAAGCGGAGGATTTAAAAGAAGAAGTAGAATGATTTTTTTTAATGGATTTTTATGGAGAGGGGAGAAGAAAAGGGGTAAAAGCAGTTGCCGGCGGCGAAGCCTGCGGCGGCGCGTGCGATATCGAAGATAGTTTGGTGAGAGATTTGGGGGAAAAAAAATTGAAAGACAACTGCGATGAGGAAAGAGAGACACAACGATTGCCATTTCTTGGTTTTATATTTATGAATTTTAATTCTTATTAAATTAAATTTTTTACTTTTTTTGTTTGCGTCTGGAAAGAAGACCGAAACCCTAGAGATGATGTGTGAGGAACATCTGAACCGTTCGATCGGTTTTGAAGTAAACGTTTAGGACTTTAGATTTTACTTAGGTGATGACTAAATTGAGATTTTAACTTTTAATTACAAGAAATACTTATTCCAAATAAGTCTTTCACATTGTATTATTTTTTTAACCAAAATGATTGTAACGTCTTTCGTTTTCGCTCTATTAATTACACACGTAATGAAATATAAAAATCATGCATCTTTTTTTATTGATTGAAAACTCTTTCACATCATGCTATTTTTTTAGCCAAAATGAGTGTAACGTCTCTCGCTTTTCACTCTATTGATTATACGCGTTGCACGAAAAAAAACAAAATAAATCATGTATATTTACTTATTGACTGAAAACTCTTTCATTCAAGTCGTATTATTTTTCTAGCCAAAATGATTGTAATGTCTCTCGATTTTCACTATATTGATTACACGTGTTGCACGAAATGAAGCATAAAATCATGCATATTTCTTTATTGACTTAAAATCTTTCACATCATACTGTTTTTCTAGCCAAATGAGTATAATGTCTCTCGCTTTTCACTCTATTAATTACACGTGTTGCACGAAAGGAAGCAAAACAAATCATGCATCTTTCCTTATTGACTGAAAACTCTTTCAAGTCGTATTATTTTTCTAGCTAAAATGATTGTAACGTCTCTCGTTTTTCACTCTATTGATTACACGCGTTGCACGAAATGAAGCGTAAAAATCATACATATTTCCTTATTGACTGAAAACTCTTTCATATCATACTATTTTTCTAACCAAAATGATTGTAACGTCTTCGCTTTTCACTCTATTGATAACATATGTTGCACGAAATGATATTTTGTTGAAGGAAAAAAAAATCACGTATTTTCCTCATTTACTAAAAACTCTCTTACATCATATTATTTTTCTAGCCAAAATGATTGTAACGTTTCTTGTTTTTCACTCTATTGATTACACGCGTTGCACGAAAGTACATTTTGTTGAAGCAAAAAAAAATTACGCCTCTTTTTTTATTGACTGAAAACGTGACATAGGGAGTTGAGTTTTCAAAATGAAAAGAAATGTATTTTTAGTTTACGGGCCTTGTAAAATAACATCGTCTTTCTTAATTTTTTGGTTTATATTGACTTGTCCATGGTAGCAGTTTTTCTAATATCTCTATTACCAACTTGTCAATGCTAACAACTTTTCTACTATCTCTGCATATATGTATTCATATAACTCACTTCTCAATTTGTCCACATAAGTCTTTGTACATGTACGAAAGCGAAACAGATGTTGACTACTCTGAATTTTGTTTTCAATTTGTCCATCACTTGATTGGAGAAATGGACAATAAGATGTTGTTTCAAGATCAGTTTGTACACCTAATACATTTGTCTATCAATGTTAATAACTAGACCATAATCTATACTATTTTCACTTTCTTCATGCAAATTTTCTATGTGAAGTTTGTCCATGCAACTCTTTAAAGATGTATGATCGATGCTTACTCACTTGCTCATCAACCTGCTCATCCTACCAATTTGTCCATCCGACCAACAAGATATATAACTTGTCCATGCTACCATCTTTCCATATTACCACCTTCTACACTGTCTAAAACAGTCAACGAAAGCCTTTTTCATGTCCCATCATTTTTGTCTATCACCTAGTATATTTGTCCATAACTTGTTCATAACGATGCCAAAATATGTAGGATAATTTTGACCCATGATTCTCACTTACCACATGAAAACTGTACACTTAACTTTTTAACTATGTCTGACCGATGCTTGCTGACATGTTCATTAAGTAGTTTATCCTATCAACTTGTCAATGCAATCATTCATATATTTAATGTATCCATGCTACCAATTGCGACACTTTCTAAGAGGATCAACGAAGTCATTCTCCATGTCCCCATTTGATGTTCTTCACTTTTTGGAAAAATGTCAAATCAAAAATGTTTTTCCACCTCCAGAAACAACTCAAAAATATATGGGCACTTTTGGTACTACAATTAAATAATGCAATTAGAATTTGACAACTGTTGAAAGTCCATAAAAAATAGCATAAACGAAATATTTTTTGTGTGGCACAATCTTCAAAATTGCCTTCTTTTTTTCATCTGAAGATATTTTACTCAGAAATCAATACAATAAAAATAAAATATATTTCTCCATCGCAACATATAAGCATTTTTATGTTATGAAACATCTATACATCATTTTAATTATTATTTTAAAATTTTAAAACTCAAATCAAAATATAAAATTAATACTTATAAAAATATGTCTCTTCATAGTTGACACATTAACATTTTTTATGTTTTTTTTAAAATGACACATAATTTAAAGTTTTAATTTAAAAAAATCAAAACAAATATTATCAACCTTAAAATATAAATTCGAAAAAATACCAAAGAGAAAATTATAAATTGAATATAATAAATTCAATGATTGGGATATAAATGTATATTTACCAAACAATTTATGATTGATTAAAATAAGCATAAAAATGATATTTCACATCTAAATGATTCAGAACTATATAACTTACTCAATTATATTACCATCTTCGGGAAAAAACAATTAGATAACAATAGAATAGTGAAAGTCCGTCACTATTGGAAGTATCTTATCGAAATTAAACCATGATGTAGTGTTGTCGGACTCCCAATTGTATGTTTTAGACTCTAATGATTTAGGTTAAGGTATTTTTCGTTTGTTATTATTAAAATCATAAAAAGTTCAATATTATTGAGAATCTTTCTTCATATCTGGTACATTTATATTTACATGTTAGTGTCTTCATGTTATTTATAAACACGTTTTTGGTGTGCAATACATAGATTTTTCATTTACAATGTTTATGGTTGTAACGAACACGAAAAACGGAAATTTGAGTTTTATGCCGAGATTGAAAAGTGGAGGTGGGTTAATTTTAATGTTAGTTCAGGAGACTGATTTTTAAGATATTATTAAACCAAAAGAGAAATTGATTAATTTTTATAATTCTAATTTTTTGTTTAATTTATTTCCTATTTAAACCCTGAAAATCGTATAAGCTCTACCTCTTTCTCATAATTTTTGTGGTCATCTTCAAGGAGAGAAAGAGAAAGGCTGAGTGTGGCTGAAAAAGAGAAAAAAGCTTGTACAAGAAGGAGTTGCAGTCATAAGCTTATCTAAACGATTTTAATATTTGATGTGTTTTCATAAATATAGACCGTGTATGATCTCTGGTGGATTTAGGTCGAGTGTTTCATGAGATAGTTGATTTATTCGGTATTTCATTTTTTAAGTATGTTAAATAATTTAAATCGTTTGTGTGTATAGCTTGTAGATGGGAGGATTGCCTCACTAAGTATTTATCGAAATACTTATGCATATTCTTTATCTGATGTAGGGAAAGAAAAAAAGTGACAGTGGTATCAAGGCGAATAAGAGGAGATGATCTAGAACTCGGTTGAGGTTTTATTGTTGATTTATTTTTATTTGACTATTTGTTGAATTATTGCAAATTATTTATTTTATGATTTTTGGAGTTAAACTCATGTTAAAAAAATTGGTTAAATTATTTAATAATTTTGGAATTAATGTGATTTTAGGTTCGAAATTTTGGTAATTATTTTGGATGATTTAATAATGTTTAATCGATGAATTAATTATAGTTGAGTTTTTGTGTGTTATTTGACAGTTTAGTTTGATTAAGCAGAATTAATAAAATTATTTGGGATTTTCATGAATTGTTTAAATTAATTGGAGTAGGAGGTTAATAATATTTATGGAAATATAATTATCTATTTTTAGTAATAAAATAAAAAAACCGTCTTTTCCGTGCTTTGGCCTCACTCACATGGTACCGATAATAACTTTCCGGTAGATCACCCATCCTAGAGCTACTCCAGCATAAACACGCTTAACTGCATAGTTCTTGAAACAACCGCATTTTTTTTGCATTTCCATAAATAAGAATAAATCATTCTACAACAACAATACAGTTTAACTCCAAAACTGCAAAATAAACACCGAGTCCTAATCATCCCCTCCTCACTGCCTCGATTTTACGACCACGCCTTATCTTTACCTGCATCGACAAAAGTAATGCATCAATATTTGGCTAACCAAATGCTGAGTGCGATTGATCCTTCCAACAACAGGCTATCAGAAAGCACCAAACAATTCCAAATAATCAAGACAACACGAAGAATTAATTAACACCAATTAAAACTTCCAACAACAATTAGCAATTCAAACCC
>VBRH01000498.1:58821-71060 GCA_014578085.1 Cardamine resedifolia | reverse complement strand
AGGATATCTAGAACATATATATATATATATATATATATATATATATTGTCCATATGGATAATGTTCCTTCTTCCGTAAAAAAATATATTCACATGGAAAAAATTAATTAAAATCCATAAATTTCAATGTGTACGTGGTCAATTAAGAAAATATTTATTTTCTAAAATTCTTTGCTCTTAACCTCTAAAATCTTTTAACAACAAAAAAAACCTCTAAGAACTTAGTACAGACTTGTATAATATAGATTGCAGTACTATATGGTGAGAAAAGAAGGAAGAGTCACGAGAAAAATGTATGTTTAGCAAAGAGGGATAACGGAAGGGAAGACGAAGTACTCGATCATACCAGGCTATATATATAATATATATATAATATATATATAATAATATATATATATACATACATATATATTAATTATCTTGTGATCAGTGTGTATGAATGTGTGTTGGAATCTGTACACATTCTTACATGTACTTGTATTTGCATGCATGTGGTTTTCTTACACCTCTTTATGCATTGTTTCTCCTTGTGTGTGTCTGTGTTTGTGTATATTGTGTGACCACATACCGTTGCCACCTTTCATAGTTGGCGTCTCTTGATAAGTCACTATTTAGTGGCAATTTGACAATAAAATCTAAACTTTTATTAACTATAACACCCTAAGTCAATAGATTAAAATATTTTAAAGTTACATACGTATAAAATATAAAATAAATGGTCACATCAATATCATAAATTAATAATCATATAAATTTATAAAATATAATTGGTAGAATTTAATGAAATATGACTCTAATATTGTTTGTATATTCATAAATTTGAATTTTTATTGAAATTTATGTATAATATTTTCTTAATGCATCAAAAATTGTTTATATTATCTTTTAAAATTGTACCCAAAAATTATGAATCATCTTAGATGTGATGATTGTTTCTTAACATGTAATTACATCTAAAGTTATCGCAGAATTGTCTTATACTTCTCACTTTAAATAGATTTTTTTTGAAATTAGGTAAATATTTCTATAAATTAATAATTACCTTCTATAAATTAATAAAATACTTCGGTCCCAACCTTATTAATTTATAGAGGTTTTAATGTATATACTCATCTAGGAAAAGTCTAAATTTCAAAACTATATAACAACTCAAATAGATAGATAAAAAATTCATAAATTTCAGTTATCTGGTTGGATTGATCATACACTGAAATTTATGAAATTTAGACGGAAATTTACAAAAAAATTCATAAATTTTCATTCATTCAAATTCAAAATGATATATATTGATATATATATATATATAGGTGCGTATACAATGTATCCGAAAAGAGAAATAATATAGAAGACTCAAATTTGGAAAAGGGTCCCATGTTCCTAACAGATAGGAGATATCTCTATCATACACCAATGGATCGAACACGTACACGTACCTCTCCTCCCAACCTGATTAACCCATTTCCTTCTCTTCTCGTCTTGTTTTAGTCACTTGGGACCCTTTTCCATTATAACTCACATGTCTCACAAACTTCCTGCCATTCACCTCCTTACACATGAACTGCACCCCATTTTCTCTCCCAATAGAGAAACTAGCTAATCTCTTTATATATGTTTTTTGTTTTTTGTTTTTAATAATTCTCTTTCTATATGTGTTGACGATGTTATATATTGTATGTTCACCATTATTTTCATGTAACATGCAACTGCAATATATATATATATATATATCCTATACGCTAATTAAGGTCTGAACCATTACATAATTTACATTTGTGGAATTCACATTTCTATATTTTCTACCAAATCAAATAATCATGTAAAATGGCGATTCTATTATATATGCCCTTATAATTTAAGATTTATTTTTGTAAGTTCATGGTTTTCAAAAGAAAAAAAAAATCGTTTAACGATTCTACTATTTTATTTTGCAAATTTCCGACATTTCTTTTACGATTTTGCCATCTCGTAATATCAATATAACAAGGTTAATTAATATCATTTTTTCTATGAATCTATTATATATTTGACTTTTAAGTATAAGATGGATCATGTCATAATTATTTACCTTTTGTATCACAGCTCAACAATGGAGAAATTTGCTTCGGAATCGGAGGCTTTAGCATATATGTTGGCAGAGATTCTTGCGGAGAAATTAGGACGAAAA
Source organism: Cardamine resedifolia (assembly GCA_014578085.1). Classification (NCBI taxonomy): domain Eukaryota; kingdom Viridiplantae; phylum Streptophyta; class Magnoliopsida; order Brassicales; family Brassicaceae; genus Cardamine; species Cardamine resedifolia. Next base: position 68,897 of record VBRH01000498.1, on the reverse strand, counting down.
TCAAACTTCTTCAAAGAAAACTGTGTGAGAAATACATGTTATCTAAGGATGAATCGTTATCCACCTTGTCCAAACCCATCGGAGGTATACGGATTAATGCCACACACAGACAGTGATTTCCTCACTATCTTATACCAAGATCAAGTCGGAGGCCTCCAACTCATCAAAGACAATAGATGGATCGCCGTTAAACCTAATCCTACTGCTCTTATTATCAATATTGGTGACTTATTTCAGGTAATTATTTCTAAGAGCTTTTTTTCCTTGTTACAACATTCTAAATATATATATATATATAGGAGTTTTTAATCCATTTCTTTTATAACAATGAATGCCTAGTTTCAATCCATTATGACTAAGTTTTGATATGTTTTTGGTACATATATTACGAAAAACAACAGGGACTTTTTATATAGCTTGTCAAGAAAAAGGAAAAAAAACAAGTATATATAACCCTGATAATCCCTTAGTTTAGTTTATTTTGTTGGAAAAAATTGGAAGTTTTCCATCGATTCTTAATACGGTTTAGATTTGGTTTGCTAGGACTAAACCAAATTGCTCGTATCGCATCCATGTTTACGGCAATATGTATTAAAAGTGTTTTTCGATTTTTATTTAATTATTATGTATATATTTTCGGCTAGGCATGGAGCAATGACATGTACAAAAGTGTGGTACATCGTGTGATGACGAATCCAACGGTAGAAAGATTTTCAACGGCGTATTTTCTATGTCCATCATACGATGCAGTAATAGAGTGTTCAAGTGATTGTCCTGCTTATAGAAATTTCAGCTTCAGAGAATTCAGACAACAAGTTCAAGAGGATGTTAAGAAGCTTGGTTTTAAAGTTGGTCTCCCTAGGTTCCTTAATCATCTCTATTAATTTATACACCCAACATTTTATTTATTTTAGGTTTTTATGATTTATTTGATTTGTTTTTCTTGTTTTTATATTATTTTATTATGTACTGTTTTTTTTTTAATATATATTTTTCATATTCTAGATAAACTGAGTATCATTTCAATCAAAATCGATTTGAAAACCAATTTCAACAACAAAAACATAATCCTTCATTTCATAATTAAACCGAAACCACCGAATTTAATTCCGGTTAAGATGGTTGGTTTAACCAGTTTCACTCTCACCGAGAAAAAAAAAACGGAGGGAAAAAATCTTATGAGAAAATATTTGGTCCTTTGAATTTGTTTTTATTTACCAAATTTCCCATAAATTCCAGAAGATATTAGGCGAAGGGTCACGATAAAAAACTAGAAAAAAATAATAATAATAATAATAAAGAAATGGCTTTTCTCTCGGCGATGAGGTTGCAGGGACGTCCACCACCGATCTCGTCCAATCTCAACCCCAATTCCAAACCTTTAGGTTCGGATTCTGTTTCGTTAAACGCCTCCGAACCTGGCTCCGAACGGCGGCCTCGGAAATTCAGCTCGCAGCTAAAAAGCTGGAACAGAGCACGAGCCTTAAGGTCCGGCATAAAGCTGGACCGTACGATCAATAATGAGTCAAACAGCACGACCACTCCGAGGCGTCCGATCGGAAACTCGAATCGCTCTGATATTTCGACACTAGACAGTGACGTGTCATCAAGTAACGGAGATAACGAGACGGATATGACGGCGGCGAAGTCAATTTACATAGTTTCTGACGGAACTGGATGGACGGCGGAACACGCCGTTAACGCTGCCTTGGGCCAATTCGATTATTGCTTGGTCGACCGTGGCTGTCCCGTTAACACACATCTCTTCTCAGGGGTATTCTCGACTTTCACCTCTCTCTTGTCTCGATCTTTCAATTTTGACTAAACCGAACTGAGCTCAATTCGGTTTACGAATATTCAAAAGACCGAACTTTAAACCGAATCTAATCAAATGACATCATGAAAATGTCGGCATTTCATTAAACCGTAACTGAACCAATTTGGTTGATGGATATTTGATTTGAAGATTGAGGATGGAGAGAAGTTAATGGAGATCATAAAGCAAGCAGCAAGAGAAGGAGCAATGGTAGTCTACACATTAGCTGATCCATCAATGGCGGAAGCAGCCATGAGAGCTTGCAAGCTATGGAAAATCCCATCACTAGACATCCTCGGACCAATCACAGACTCAATCTCCTCTCACTTAGGCACTAATCCTTCTGGTCTTCCACGTAGCACCACACACTCATCTCTTAACGAAGACTACTTCAAAAGAATCGAAGCAATCGAATTCACGATCAAACACGACGACGGTGCCTTGCCTGAGAATCTTGAAAAAGCAGACATTGTTCTTGTAGGTGTCTCTAGGACAGGGAAGACACCACTCTCTACTTACTTAGCTCAAAAGGGTTACAAAGTCTCTAACGTACCGATCGTGAACGGTGTAGATCTTCCCAAGACTTTGTTCGAGATCGACCCAAGAAAGGTTTTTGGTCTGATGATTAATCCGGTCGTGTTGCAAGGAATAAGGGAAGCAAGAGCAAAGAGTCTTGGACTTGGCTCCAGTTTTAGGACTAAGTATTCTGAGTTGGGGTCTGTTAAGGAAGAGCTTGAGCTTGCCAAGAGAATCTTTGCAGAGAATCCGACATGGCCAGTGATTGGTAAGAGTAAGACTATGTTATATGATGAAGAATTTTATAAAATTTGATAAAACATTAACATTTTTTTAATTGTATTGTTTTGCAGAAGTGACAGAGAGTGCAATCGAGGAAACTGCGGCTGTGGTATTGAGGCTTTACAACGAGAGACTAAGCAATCGAGCAATGCCTAGCATCTCTAAATCCTACTAATGATACATTTTTGCATGTCATGTTATGGGCCAAATCTATAACCCAATACGATGGTAGCCCAAATTGGAGAGAATGGAGTATTGGAGTGAGTACTTATTCCACGAAACTATGAACAAAATATTGAAATAAGTAGATTATGTGATATGTGAAAAATTTGATTTATTAAATATCAAATTCATAAACTCTCAACAATCGTGTAGGTAGGGTTTTTTTTTTCTTCCTACAACTCATGTAATTGTTGAAACAGTCCTAGGTACTTTTCATGTTCCGTCCACTAAACGTGTATCCCAGAATGGTTTTGAGGTTCTGTCACCGCTGCATGACATGATAAAGCACTAAGTTATATGAATGTAAGTATGAATAGTAAGAGCAACTGAGTTGACCCCAAATAAAAAGAAGCAACTGTAACGATGTGGTTTGAGTGGTATAGTCAAGAAAATTTAGGTGTGGTTTGACCAATGAATACGATCACAGTTAAAACAACTTAAACAAATATTCAATAGAAAATAGGTAAGCGACTAAAGTATATATAAATACATATTTTTTTTTTTAAATTATAGACCTCTGATTTTTACTACCTCAATTGTGACCAACAACTGCAATATTCTATTCCCCCAATAGCATACCCATTCATACTCTAAAATCCACGCCACAACTTGCATAGGAGTTTTGGACTTGTTTGGGAACATTTCAACATCAAACTTTTTAAACCACGTTTCAACTTTGGTTGATAGCAGCAACATTCAAAATGTATTGTATAGTGTATATCGGCAGGTAATACATTCTGCAGTTTTAGCCTATGATAGTGAGATGATACTTTATGATTCCATCACTTGAAGATACCTACATATGGTAATAGCTTAGGTGAATAGCATGTGGTCACACTAAATGCTCCACGCTTGTGTAGGTTCTGTTTGTTAAGATGGTCCACATGTTACCAAAGTCTAAATTTTCTAGTTTTTCAACACAAAAATTTTCAACACAAATCTTAAGTACCGTATAAGGGGAACTTTTTTTTATATAAAAATCCTAGTTATTATGAACGAGTCTCTAAATGAAAAATATACTGTGGGGAAACTATTACATCTCTTAGTAATATTTAAAACATATACGACTGGCAAGAAAAAAATCCAAAGCAAAAATCTTCGTCTTTTTCTCAAAAGTGAAACAAAACAATGCAACATAATTGAAATGGTGAAATGTTGGAAGACACGGCATTTACAGAAATTAAAGCAAATTATAACACGAATGAAGTAAACTCAATTTAATTCGACTTTAACACGACTTAAATTTTCTCTATTTGGAAAAAAAAAACCAAACGAAAACTAAAACTAAAAATCGCTCACGACGTGGATATATACACGTAACGAAATACAAGAAAATCAAAACACATACTGAGATAAATGAAGACAGAGGTTTAAACAAAAAAAAAGGAACAGAAGAGAAGATTCTCTGTCTTTGTCACAATAGTCATAAACTCTTGTCTTAAGCATTCTTTTTCCAATCTTCATATGATCTCGTGTGTGCCCACTTTCCACTTTCTCTTTCTCTCTCTTTCTGTTTTCTTTTTCATCAAAACAAATTTGTACACAAATATTATTATCACAACCTTACCCTCTTCATTTTTTGTATCGTTCTTCTGATTCATCTCCTCAAATGTAGGTCGGTGAGACTACATATTTTATAGCCACAAACTTAGGTCGGCCATATAATCATATATGTGTATAATATATGCCCTTCAATTGTATTTACTATTATTCTAGAGGCATATCTCCGGGATTGGACTTGATCGAGAGAGTGAATATGATTAACAAGATTGATCCCATGCTTGACCTGTCACAATATTTAACATTCCGTCAAAACAGTACAACTTTACTTATTAAGTTATGATAGATATTTCGATTTTCAGTAGCATGTCGTAAATGATACTTATTAAGTTATGATAGATATTTTGATATGTATTAAATAAATAAATTCAGACTTTTGACCTCAATAATGGGTAATATAAATTACATAATTGATCCATATATGCAATCAGAAAATTTGAATTTAACAAAACAATACTATCTATAAGTTAATATATGTATATGCACTTTGGGTTCTATATTTTAAATTTTAAAACCTTTTTTATTCCATAAATTAATATATCTTTTTGGGTTAAATAAATCATGTTGAGTAAAGGAAGTTTTATACTTACAAAGTTGCAAAGAAGAGGACGATTTTCTTCGGATCAAGCATCCAAGAACTGTGAGAGCGTTTAAAACTCGATTTCCTCGAAAACCCGAACCTTCTTTCTCTGTTTTGGTCAGATAGCATATTTCCGGCTGCTGTGGAAGCCGTAGTAATGGTGATCTGATGAAGCGGAGAGGCTGAAACAGCGGTGGCTGCGGTTGTGGACGTGCCTGCATGATCTGTGGGTCCCAAAGTGCTCGGCTTTTCCGGCGTGCTTGATCCTACAACTCATCAAATGCCATACCACAAGCTTTAATTAATAACAATGAATAATTATTCTTTTTCTTTATTTGACAAGACAAAATAAACTGGATCATAACGTATTCATCGGTAAGTGTATGCCAAATTTAATGGTAGTATGAGTGAGCATGCGGTAAAGGAGAATAATAAAAAGTTGGAATATTGGTTTGCTTATGGTCTGCATAAACGCTAGTATGTAGCTAAGACAAAGAATTCATAAAATATATATAATCAAAATCAAAATAATAATTAAGAAAGAGATAAAACACTAGAGCATTTCCTATTAGTTGCTATTGTAGTATGCACATATATTGTATTTTATAGAGATTGCTAGCATGACGTAAAAAAAATACTCCAAGTTCGTAAGATGTATGAGAAAATTTATTAATAAAACAAGGAGAATTGGTGAAGTTTCGTTTTAAAATATAAACCTAAATTACGGCCTGTTGACAAAAAACAACCCCAAGTTATGGCCTACAGCTAAAACGCATTGGTTGGTTACATTAACTAAATCCCACCTAACACTTTCTAATTATATACCTTCAAATGGAAAATAATCAGTGGAATTCAAATAATTAAAATAATATTCATCTTTATTTAGATTAGGCAAACCGAACCTTCTTGTATTAGAGATAAAAATTCATGAAGAGAAAAAAATATCCCAAGAAAATATCTAACCTCATTAAAAAAGTAATTTAAATTGTATTATCAAAAATTTGTTTCCATCCTAAAAAACCCACATTACTTTTGTCAAGTTTAAGATTTTTGTATTACTCACAGTCAGTCACAGATACGCCCAAACCGAATTTATTTCAAGAATCTGCTAGGTCCATTTGATACTATTATCTAACATCAAATAGTAACAAAAACATGAACAAAGAAACAAAATGTACCATTGGGCTCTAGAAAAATGCATTTGTCCATACACGTGAAATAAACGTTAATATATTGTAAATTAATACCTGTATTAAAGGAAATGATGAATGAAGAATGTGACGTATACTATTAAATTACAAACATTATATATATATATATATATATATACACTGATATTGAGGAATGATTTAAATTTTACCTCTAAGTGGGGACTGAGGAAATGAGGTCTCCTTGTCATTACCATTTGTGTCACAATGAAGTTTCCTCTCGTTATTGCTTCTCGGAGACCCTTTCCTCGAAACATTTCTCTGCAGCTTTTATTTTATTTTTCCATTTATCAGTTTTCTAATTTAAAATTTACATTAAATATAAAAAATTAATTATTGAGTCTGTTTCACTAGAAACACTCCAAAATAAGAAATTAAAATATCTTCCTTTTTTTCGGTCGAAAGAGAAATTAAAAAGACTAAAAGAGGCTTCATGCCAAATGCCAGTTTCCAGAAAAGAAAACAGAGAAGTCCGTGAGATGATAATACAGCAGAAACAACTGACATATAAAAGTCAACTTTCGATTAGGCTTTTTTTAATATTATTTATTACTGAGAAGAAAATTGAATCGACGATTCAAGAGTAGTTATAAAGGTTATGGGGGATTCTTCCACAATTCTCAACAAAATTTAATACCTAAAAGACATAAACCAAAACAGAGAAGAAAATAGAAAACAAAATATGAAGAAAATAGAAATTGTGGGGTTTTTTTTTTTTGACAAAAAATTATGGTGTTCTTTTATACTAACAATTAAACAAAAGTATGGAATTTTAAAACTTACGGTAATTCTGGGACTGGAAGAAGAGAAGTCTTTTTGGAAAACAGGAGAGAAACTTTCGACATCGATCGTCACGAACCCATCTGAGTTAACGGGTTTTTGAAACCCGGATCCGATTTCCTGACCCGGAATTACTCCACCGGTTTCCATCGATCTTGGATTCGAACAAAACTAGAGAGAACCAAATTAAAAAAAAAATGATCATCATGTTGATGAAACAGAGGTCAATTTTAACAAACAGAGAAAATATAAAGGAAGAAGGAATCAACTTACTTTGGAATTTAAAACAGAGGCTTTGGTGGACAGAGTCGAACGTCTCTGTTGTGCTCTGTTTGAAGAAGAAGAAGAAAGGTGATTAAGGTTTTATTGGTCGGAGACAAAAAGGGAAGGGAGATTCTGGGGAATGTCGAAACTGAAAGAAGGCTTTTACTTTTATTTATGTGGCGATTTCTTCTTAATGGGTTGGTGCCTTTTTTATAAATATTTTTATATTTATTTATTTATTTCAAGATAGTCACAACTCATACGCACGAGAGAGAAGAGATAGGACTAATTAATTAGTAATTAGTACTTATTCATAACCATGATTCCTCTGTATAATTTAAGGGTACTTGATCTTAGTGGAATGGAAGATGGAAGAACATGTTAACGTTTTTTTAAAGTTGGTTTATTATGGGTCCGATCGTTTTTTTGTTTTTGTTTTTTTGCGTATGTGTTAGATTTTATATTTAGTTATTTACACTATGTGTTGTCCGGACGGTGATGTGTGCGAGGATATTAAATTTTATTTTAAATTTTCGTTTTATAATAATGTAAAATATAAAATAATTACAAATGTGTTTTATTCTCGAAATGTAAATCTACAATAACAAAGATATGAAAAGATATAGATAGGAATTTTATAGATTTAATCAAATGAACGGTATTTTCTTCAGTAAATTATTACGTATCATTTATTCGAAAATTCTAATATTGGTAATATTACGTATCATTCATTCATTCCAAAATTCTAATATTGGTAAGATTAGGTTTGCAGATCAAAACTCTAGGAAATGTAAAATTATTGCAGTTTGAGGGTAAAAGTTTTTGGAGATTTGTCTATCGTAGTCCCATATGCTGTGGATTGAATTATCCACGTATAGATATATTTTGTTTTGTTTATCAAGAACAAAAATATTTAATATAGTCTAATCAGTGTTAGGATTTTTGAATGAACGTTATCGAATAAATTTTTGGTTATAATTTTACTGCATATATATTAAAAAGAAGTTTGGTTATCATTTGAGGAATCTGAGATGAATAATCAATCATTGATGTGAGCTACCTTCCCTATTTTATTTCCTGCGTACTTCGGAAGGCACTCTTTCTTTATTTTATTCGACTCCTAAGTTTCTACCCTTTTTGCCGGGAAAAAAAAAAGTTTCTACTCTTTTTAATATTTTCATGTTGTAATTTCAAAATTGTCAAATCATTGATAAGTTTATTATATGACTTTCATATGTATTTAAGTATACATAAAACTAAAAAGTCAAACAGAAATATATTATGTCAAGTAAAAAATAACATTAATAAAATAAAGAAATCTGGAAAAATAATTTATTTTCATTCCTCTTTATCAAATATTTTTAAAAATTCTTATTGTAATGTAAAACTTTATTCGACAAAAAAACTTTTTAGAATGAATTACTACTGAATTTGAAAGTTAAAGAAAGCTCATTGCTTTGACTCGGATGGGGAAAAGAACGTCGCAGATGTGATCTTCTAACATTTTTAATTTTCTTGAACTCTTTTACCCTTAGACAAATTCCTTGACTTTTTTTAAAACCAAATTTTTTTTTTCTTTCGTGTTGTATGTTCCATACGTTCTCTCACTTTTCATTTTTAAAATATTTAACAAAAAGTTTTAAAAATGTTCGTTATTAGATAGATAACAGAATAAATTAGCTGACCAAATTAAATTATCAAAACAAACTACCTATATGAATACCTAGCCTAGGCCAAAAACCCGGATCCTAAAACTCTAACCAAAATTGTTTTTTGTTTGAATTGAGTTTGGTTATGATCATTTTATTTTATTAGTTTTTTCGCTCAAATACCCGTAAGTATCAGTTCAGTTTTGGCCTCTGAGTATTACCTGAAAACCGATTGGATATCCGAATATCCGAAATTAAATACAGTAAAATACATAAACTTTTAGTATTTTGGGTATTTAAAATTTGTATAGATTTGAATATTTTTGTATTTTTTGGGGTATTTTACCTTAGTGTAAATATTAGTGAATCTTTAATAACCACTAAGGCAAAGGATCTAGATCATATTATATTTGTTTGAAGCCTAATAAGTTCGTTTTCCAGAAAAGGAAATTACTTGGTTTTTTCCCAAAAAAGGAAATTCCAAAAACGGGTAACCATGTAAAATGTAAGCATTTTGTTTTGCTTCAATTTGATTTCCACAATGACACTACGCCTAATAAATACGATTACATTTACAAAAAGCAATACAGAAAAAAAAAAAAATTACCGGATCCAGTAAAATGTCTTCGCATGTAGAGATTTAATTTACCACGCCTCAAGATATTTTTAAGTTCAATTTTGGTCTGATGGGAGAAAAAACAAATTGAACCGAAAAAACAAAAATGAGAGACGTAGGCGATAGGGAGAGCACTCGAGCTATATGACAAAATTATAAAATAAAATCACAATTAATGAATTATGTTATCGAGTGTTGATGAGAATTGAGAAGAATAAAATATTAAATATTGAGAAGGCGTTTGGGCGTTAGATATTTTTAAAGAGAATTGTATTTGCTAGACATTATTATCTCCTCGCATGATAATGTTTCCTAAGATGAAAGGCAAGGAATCCAATAACAATTTTACTTGCAAAGGATCAGTTTTTTTTTTAACATTTTCTTAAACTTGTTTTTTTTTTTTAAATGATTGTTATGACTTTGTGGTGTTATGTCAGTAGAAAAACAAGGATAAATACAGTCCAGCTTTGTTCCAGCTTTTAATCATAACAAAAATAGACCTGATACTAACCAAAACCCGAAAATCCAAATTTGACTGTAAATACGAAAAGACATAGATATTCTGATAATAAATTAGAAAAGT
>VBRH01000498.1:30698-52983 GCA_014578085.1 Cardamine resedifolia | reverse complement strand
AATATAAATAACAACTCAGTCTCCAAAACACACAACTGTCTCGCGTCTCCGACTACTCGTCTGGCTCACCTGAAAGGAAAGACCCTCATTTCTTTCCTTTCAGGTGAGCCAGACGAGTAGTCGGAGACGCGAGACAGTTGTGTGTTTTGGAGACTGAGTTGTTATTTATATTTGCAAACAATAATTTAATGTTATTTTTATTTGTATTTGAATAATAAAATATTTGGAGTTTAAGACTCATATGTTGTGTTTTGGGTTAAGTGGAACCCAGAGTGATTTAATAAAACGAAATATTTTATTTATTGAAGTTACTTAAGTAGAAAGTTAGGGTTCGTGGCACGCCGTTTTCGAGAGAGGATGAGACGGGTGTTACAAAATATGAAGTGTTGGATGTGAAGTTTCCTCCATCGTAGTAGCAATAGGTGTGAGAGGTGACGTTTTGCTGAGCGAAAGTGAAAAGAAAAGTCAAGAAGAAGAAAGAGGAAATAAGTATTGAAGCAGAAGCCATGAAAGAAAATAAGAAACAGAGTAAACATAACATCTTACAATAATGTCACACGCTTCTTCTCTTCTCGTGTCATTCGAAGATCCTCGAAACCTTTGACCAAATTGTTTATTTAAAATAAAAAATTCGGATGTGTCAGTTAAATGATACGAGACTTTGGTGCGTCTCAACTAGACCTAGGAAAAAACCAGAACCAAATAACCGAACCGAATCTAACCCGAAAAAGTGGTACTAAATTCGAATTCGAATTGATAAAATACCCAAATAAATCCTAAATTTCTATATCCCAAAAATCGAACCCGAATCCAGATTGAATCGAAAACCGAATGGATACCCGATATACATAAAATATAATTATATATCTAAATATATTAATTATATATACTTTATATAATCTTATCTAAAATAACAATTATAAACCTTAAAATATCAATTATTTTCTAACCAAAATATATAAAAACTCCAAAATAATCAAAATTTTTGAAATTTTTTTTCTTATATTTGTGAAAATTTAACGAAATTTTATTCAAATTAAACAAATTTTATTTTTTTCCCAATATTTCAGATACCCAAACTCAACCCGAATTCGGATGAAACCGAACCGAAAATTGTAAATATTCTAATGAGTTTTAGATCTTCAAATCTGAAAACTCGAAGAATCCGACTCGAACCCGAACGGATGCCAAATACGAGACCAATATGAAAAAGTCTTACACTAAAGATAAGTTAAAGAAAAAAACTTTGTCACGCGCGTGTTACACGATGGTTATGCACGTTGGAAATTTTGTTTGAGTAGCGAGTGTTACTGATAAAAATGGCCCATGTTCTTCTTCTTAAGGCCCATTATGTGCTTACGTATACATTTCCTTTTATATGAATCCAATTTGTCCTACTTGTTGTAGAATCACTTGTAAAATTTATTTATGGATAAGTGCACAAATGATCATTTTAGGCTTAAATTTTGCTCTATTTTACTACTAACGTGGCCTTCGGATATGCATGACCAAATTATAACCATAACCGTATTATTGGATTTCTTTTTGTTTGATAATTAAAGAGCATTGGGATAGTTACTGACTTATATACTGCGTTCAACACAAAATATGCGAACGTTAAGAACATGTCTTTTTCCGACAAGTGACCAGGTTTCTCAATTAAACCTTCCAAAAAGTTTTAGAAAACGAATTTTGTTTTTTACGTTTAGTCCCAAAAACTTTATAATCTCCAAGTTGACGTTAGTTTGTTAAGTCTGTGTTTTCCTTAGATTACTATATAGTCAATATATATCCTCTTTATGTTCTTAATGATATAAGAATAACTTGTAATAAAAATAAAGTTTTTCTTTTATGTGATGCATCAATCATCATGCAGCATGTATATAACAATTAAAACGCAGATGATCTCATCTATGGGATCAATGTTGCCATGTTGGTCAATGTGTACAAATATCCTACCAACTTTTAATTACCATTGTACATTATGTAGTTACTACTACAATTTGGTCATTTACTTTTTTTTGTTTTGTTTCCCTTAACGTACTTCGTCATTTACTTGAAAACTAATTTGTCGATTATCAAAAGCATTAAAAACAGACGTTATTATTTTATTTTTTAAGGTCAAAAGACGTTATTTCAATACTATTTAAGTAACATTAAAAATCTTTGTTACAACAGCATACATTCGAATTTGTACTTTTAATGTAATAGATTATTATTTGACTTACCTGGATCGATTTTTCTTGTTCCATGAAGTTCAGAGGAGGCAGTTTTTTTTCTTGCCAACTTCTTAAAAATATATCAAAATCTATCACCACGTCAAAATCCAAAAAAAAATATTATATATAAAAAAAACCTTATGTTATATCTGAAATGACACATTCCACAGTTTCAAGCGACAACTGTTTCTACTTCTCCTTTTAAGAACTGTTCTTCGTCTGAATATTGCCACAGATCACAGGTAAATCAATGAATTTATCTTAAATATCATTGTTTAGTTCTCAAGTCAATGAGATTACTTGCGGCCTACTCATCCGAAAGCAACTTGCAAACGAAATGTGCATACCACTCTCTGAAATCTTCAATATAAAGAACAACAATGGTTTATTAGATCACAAGCAAACAAGAAAATAGTTTCACGCTTTCAGACCAAAATAACATGAAGACCCTTTTTGTCCTTTTTCTTCTTCTTCTTCTCTGTATTTTAGCAATCAACGCGGATCAACAAGAAGAGATCAATCAAGAGAACAGACCAATATCTCACAAGTTTCTCTACAAAGTCCAACAATGGAGGACTTCGTTGAAAGAATCAAGTGCTGCAGAACTCAAGCTATCTTCAGCAATCATTGTGGCTGGAGTGTTATGCTTCCTCGCTTCCTTTATCTCAAGCGCAGGTGGAATCGGCGGTGGAGGTTTATTCATTCCAATCATGACTATAATTGCAGGGCTAGACTTGAAAACTGCTTCAAGCTTCTCTGCTTTTATGGTAACTGGTGGCTCTATTGCAAATGTAATCAGCAATCTCTTTGGTGGCAAAGCATTACTTGATTACGACTTAGCCTTGCTTCTTGAGCCTTGTATGCTTCTAGGAGTGAGTATTGGTGTCATATGCAATAGAGTTTTGCCAGAGTGGCTCATCACTGTTCTTTTTGCGGTGTTCCTCGCTTATTCTAGCTTGAAGACTTGTAGGAATGGTATCAAGTTTTGGAAAATTGAGTCTGAGATTGCGAGAGGCAAAGGACATGAGAGGCCTGAAAAAGGACAAGATGAAATAGAGGAAGATACTAAGAGCCTTAAAGCACCTTTACTTAAAGCTCAAGAGAACAAGACTAAATCAAAGCTTCCATGGACGAAACTTGGTGTCTTGGTTATTGTTTGGGCATCTTTCTTTGTTATTTATCTTCTCCGTGGGAATAAAGATGGCAAAGTAATGATATATTTATAACTTCAGAAATCGATAGGCTTCGTAGCAAAAATCGACTGATTCTGTCTATGTTTGTGTGCAGGGAATCATAACGATAAAGCCTTGCGGTATGGAGTATTGGATTCTGCTTTCACTTCAAATACCTCTTGCATTGATCTTCACAAAGTTGGCTCTTTCTAGATCCGAAAGTTCTCAAGAACAATCCTCGAACAATCAGGTAAATGCAACAATTTAGCTACAAATTAGATATAATTCAGACAAAATATCATATACTAAACATGATTTATTTAACATGATCAGAAAAATCAAGAAGGTACAAGACTAGACCAGTCCACGCAGTTGATGTTCCCGGTAATGTCATTTTTAGCAGGTCTATTGGGCGGCATATTCGGTATTGGAGGTGGAATGCTTATAAGTCCTCTTCTTCTTCAAGCTGGGATAGCACCACAGGTAATAATAAAAAGAAAATCTAAACTTTCCTCACATTTTTTTTCTGATTTTTTGAAAGTGTTTTAAAAGAATATATGATTGATATGCAGATAACAGCAGCAACTACTTCATTCATGGTGTTCTTCTCAGCAACAATGTCAGCAGTCCAATACTTGCTATTAGGAATGCAAAACACAAACACAGCTTACGTGTTTTCCTTGATCTGCTTCTTTGCTTCGCTTCTTGGACTTGTTTTGGTTCAGAAAGCTGTGGCTCAGTTTGGAAGAGCTTCCATTATAGTATTCTCAGTTGGAACAGTGATGTCTCTGAGCACAGTCCTTATGACAACTTTTGGAGCTCTTGATGTCTGGAATGATTATGTGGCAGGCAAGGACATGGGTTTCAAGCTGCCATGTTAAGACATGGATCATCAACAACAGATATCTAAACAAGACCTTCTGTTTTTTTTTTCTTCTTTTTCTTGTTTTCCAATAGAGGCTTTGAATTGACTTCTATGTAAGAGGCAGATTTGAAGCAATATGGCATTGTAATGTTTATATGTTTTGTAATAATTTGGATATGTAACTATAGTTAAGACCTTCACTGGAAACAACAGTTTATGTGTCTCAGTTAAGTAGCTGCTAATGTTATATGTTAAGTCTTCTATAAGCCAATGAATAGGAATGATAACCGATAAAACTGCAAACTCAGCTTTCTTCTTGAAGAAAAATTGGTGTCTGAAAAATTCATACATTAAAACATTCAATAGCAGAAGATTATGTTTCTCATACAACATGGAGAATGCCACATTGCTAAGACAGCAAGCTGCTCCACAATCATAAAGATCCCCAAACAAAATGTTAGTAATGGGTTTAAGAGGTTACAAGAGAAGAGAGAGATGTGTCAAAAACCCACAAGAGAAGAGCTGTGAATATCAATAGTTGGCAGATCTTTGAACATTTTTAGCCGTAGCTTAAGCGAGAGTCAAGGAGCTTTGTCGAAGTTTGCCTCCTAGGTATACCAATTTCACATGCATTCACTCTTGCAGCAAACCGAAGAGAGCAAAGAGACTCTCCAGCAGAAGATGGGTCAGGCGAAATGTTTACAAACATCAAGGTCTTTGAATCTCCTCCTAAGCATGGCTGCTCAAAGATAAAAACATTGTTACTTAATTTTACAGCGACATTTTGAAAACTAATTCATGTAGTCACACAATATTATAAATAAGGAAAGCAAACCTGGAGTAGATATGTTAGCTTTGAGTTTCTGAAAGGGACATGATCTTCTTTCTTAGCCAATGCAAAGATAACATCACTTAAAGCTGATAAACTTTTGTTTATAGCCTGTGGTAGTGGCAGAACAAAGATTAGTAAGGATGTGCTACAAGCGAATAGCTGGGAAAAGAATATGTTTGAAACAACAATAAACCTGCGTCTCCTTTAATCGCTCTCCAGTTGCCCCACTCTTTGATAGCCTTTCGCTTCCAGCAAGATCGATTAGGTTGAGAACACCTTGTACTTGCTGTTCAGTGCTCTGAAAGAAGAGAGATGTGTTGATTAACAAGGATTTCAAAGTAGGGAATAAAGTCTGCAAGGCGGCAAGAACAAACTTCAGATGGCAAAGACATTATTACCTCATTCACACCAGAAATCCGCATAGTAAACACGAAGTGACTCCTTGATGATTGCTCATTCATTTGTGTCTTACCTACTGACCTGTAAAATGAGAATTCACTCCATGTTTCAGTCAATTGACGGAGGGTATTTGTTGGTTAAGTTATGCGTTCAAGAAAATCCAACTAAAATTACCATGTATGCGTACAAGAACAAAAATGTTACTATTTTCTCATAATCCGTGGCTAATGCAAAATTAAAATGATGCTGAATACATAAAAACAGGCAATAAAGCATGATAAAAGTTCCAAGACAAAACCTGCTCTGACCAGCCTGCTGCAAGAGTGAGGAAATCTTTGCAATGCTGCATACATCAAATACTGTCAAGTCACTGACATGGGTGTTTCCGTTTACGTCATGTGTAATTGTATATTGCTTTCCCGAGGTGCCACTGTCTGCTCGCACCAACTCCATAGACGTTGTTCGATTAGTTGAGAGCAAATCTCTGATGGTCTCATTGTATATCTCTAACATTGATACCTACATTTTAAAGAAAAATTTGAAACCCTACAAATAGGGATAGACAAAAGGGTGATGCCAATGAAACCAAACAGCATTATGGGCTGAAATTTACACCTGCATCTTGTACTTCCAGCCTTGTGCACCGAGTGATTGACTCGCTTGGAATATTTGTTCAAGTGATCGAGGGATCAGTCCTTTCTGTTCTGGCGTCTCAGGCCTGCCCATCATGGTGTAGGTCTTTCCAGAACCTGTCTGACCATAGGCAAAGATACAAACCTGTATCCACAAAAGATTTAAAATAAAGGCATCAACAACAGAAGCTGTCTTCAAATTTGACACTGAAAAAAAGAGCTACATCTACCCAAGCCCTCTGCGCTACACATACGAAATACACCAACATTACTTCAAATGAGTTCCTCTAACTAGAATATTATTTCCATAGCAAAATATCCAGAATGCATAAATAAATGAAGACAATATACCCTATAGCCATCCAATGCACTCTGTACAAGTTGAGATATTTCAAAGAATACTTCCTCCTGGGAAGCTTCGTGATTGAAAACTTTGTCAAAGGTGAAAGGATGTTTGTTCCCTGATGACATATAGAACAACAGAGGCAGGAAAAAAAGGATTTAGAGTCTATGGGAATAGTCATCCGTAGCAAAAAGTAATTCAAGTAAGGCAATAGTCATACCACTCTGAACCAAATCAACACCTCTTCCTCGAGCTTCTGTTGAAGTAGGATAGGCTATCACAGTTGCTTCATGTCGTCCTCCATCATCTGGTAACAAGGGACGCACTCGGCAGAAGACCCGTATATTTCCTTTTAGTTCCTGAATTTACAGCTTTTATTAGCTCATATCAAGATAGCCACATGAACATATATAACCGTTAAAAAAAAAACATCTTACAAGAATAGTGTTATGAAGCTTCTTCCGCAATAACTCTCCCTCACACAGTTTATGCTCCATGTCTGCAAGGCGGTCTTGTAGTTCACACAGTAGATGCTTCTGCTCCTCAAACTCTGTCCTAGTAAGAGATACTGATGCATCTGCCATCTGTATTCACAGTTACAATATCTATTAAAGAAGTTATTCAAAAATCAAGAGCATCTGATGGTAATGCTTGTCACTAAATAGAATTGATCCTTTCTGTACCTTTTGCTTTTCATTGGCGATTGCTAATTGCTGCTCCAACATATATATACGCTCTTTTTGCAACGAACATGTTTCCTGCAGGGTAAAACTTGCAGTGTCAGATAACCAAATATGAGGCAGGAACGCGGAAAATGCAACTTTGAACTAGCATCCAATACTTGTCCAAAAAGATCTAACCTCCAATGATCCTGATTTTGCTATTAACACGTCTAGCTCTTGCGATGACTTTCCGACATTCTCCTGGTACTTCTCAATCTCCTCAGCCAGCTTTTGTGACTGCACAACTTGGCGATCACGATCACCCCTAACTTGTTGGAGCTCATTTCGGAGATTAGTAACTTCCGAAAGCAATGAATCCTTCTGTTTTATAGCGTCATCTTGCAAAACCTTGATCGCAAAAAAGGAAGAGGAACAAATTAAGAACAAATGAGACCAATTAAAGTAGGCATGCGACTATAAGGCCAGTGGAAGAGAAGAGAAACTTACTCTGCTTGAAGCTAATTGATCCTGCAGCGATTTACTGTGACCCCTTAATGTGGTAAGATTCTCCAATATACTTGACTTCTCTTTTTCAGCACGCATGAGTGCAGCTCGAACTGTTTCAAGATCAGTCTGGAGTTTGCTGTTATATTGTTGCAAACTTGTGTTGTACTCTTGCAGCCTTTTGTACATATCCTCAAGTGACGTCACCTATAAATACAAAACAATCCATTATCCATAGTAACTAACAGATTGAGCCAGGAACTAACACGAGAAACAATAAAATATCTAATGAAGACAACAGAAGACATATATTAAATACCTTCTGCTTGACAATCATTTTCTCTTCTTTAACTCTATCAAGTTCTTCTCCGAGAGAAGCCTGCACTTTCTCAGCTGCAACTCTCGATTCTCTTTCTCTTCTGTGACTTTCAATGGCATCCTAGTGTCCAACAAGTAAGAGGAAAGGAAACTCAGTTGAAGATTTGCTAAGAGAAAAGATTCAAAATGAGAAAAAACCAGTCACAAAAACCCTTGCCTGTTTACTCGACTCCTCCTTTCCAACCTTTTCATGTAGTGAAACTACATTCTCTTTCAACTTTGATATAGTGGCCTGTAGCTCTTCCTCTTTTGTCCTATTCTCCAACTCTAAAGAGTTTAAAAGTTAGAGACTACAACCAAATGCGTGAACAACATGTTTAATGCAAAGGAATAACAAGAAAGAAACTAACCTTTGTGGTTGTATTTTTGTTCCGCAGATTCCAAAGAAACCTTCAGATTTTCCTTCTCTTGGACATGGGTTTCATCAACTTGTTGGAACCATTTGACACAAACCTTCAGCCTCTTGATAATATCCGTCATTTGCTCAATCTTAGCCTGCAGAGAGAGGGAAACAAAAAAAACCTTCTTAGTGAAACCATAAAGGAAAACATCTAAAATGTTTAGAGCATAGAACAACCGGAACCCAATTAACAAACCTTTGTGTCAAACTTTCCAGCTTTTGCTCTCTCACTAAGCAACGCCAATACTTCATCTTTTGTAAATTCTACTTTACCGCAATCTTCTGTGCTGCCCACATCGCTGTTCATCGTAATATCTTGTCTGTTCACAGTCGAAAATGCTTGTCTTCTACCAGTACCTTGTGCTTCCACTTTCCTTCGCTTGTCAAATGGAATGCTGCCAAGACCCTCTTTTTTCTGAAATTGGATCAAACAATCAAATTAAGTAAAGCCACAGATTTTTCCCCTCAATTTCTTTACGAAACCCATATTCGTGGCTTCCTGCTACAGAAAAATTAAAATCCCAGAATCCACGATTACCCTAAATTTTCTTAATAACAAATCAGTAAGAAATGTTAATCCCGATGAGTTAAGATCTTGATAAATTCATCTGACAAGCTCACAAAAGCCTAAAATTCGTAATTTCGTAATTCAAACGGACCAATCAAACAATTCCTAGGGTTTTTTTTCAACACATCATATAGAAAACACACAAAGGTGACGATGAAAAAGGGGCTTACGGAGTTTGGACTGCGCGGAGGACGATTCTGATTGCGAGAAGCCATCTTCGATAAACAAAAATTCCTACAGATTTCTTCACCTTTCTCTCGTCAATTGCATAAGAGATTCCAATCCGGAGTCTGCTTCCAAAATTGAATTACTGACGCAGTGTGCTCTAAAATTAATCTCCGATTGATTCTCAAGCTCGTAGAGAATCAAACCGTAAACTTCTCAATCGAAGACGAGAAAACTAGGGTTCTTCTTCCTCTTTCCTAATTGGGGATTTTAGTGTGTGTGTGAGACTGAAGCAGGAGCCTGCAGTTTCGAAATTCGAACGGATTTGAAACTAGATGTGGCGGACTTTTGGAATTCTTATTATTAATTTATAACGTTACTCCTTTATTCTTTCAAAAGCATGAGGCTTATATTGGGCCTACCAAGTAAAGTATTCGGCCCATATATTTTTACTTGCCACATGTATGCATTCTGCCAAACCGGTTAAGCACAGTCCAACGTGGCCGGACACAAGAAACATGGTCACACGTGGCTTTTAATCATTCGTTGAAACCATATCCAACCAAGATAAGGACCTTAAGGTGCTCTTTGTCCGGAGTCCAACAATATAAGCATAACCAATCATCTTCGCTTCAATTTTCGCTCTGACAAAGAAAAAATGGCTTCGATGGGTGGCGCATCTCCGGCTGTTCTTGGAGGAAACTTAAAAGTCAACGGCTCGAGCCGTTTGAACGTCTCCGGTAGAGTGGCGGTGGTTCATAGATCTGGACTTGTCGTCAGAGCTCAGCAGAGTGAGGCGGCACCGGAGACTACTCGTCGGTCTATGATTGGGCTCGTGGCGACTGGTTTAGCTGGCGGATCGTTTGTTCAGGCTGTCCTCGCCGATGCTATTCCGATCAAAGTTGGCCCTCCTCCGCCTCCTTCCGGTGGCCTTCGTAAGTTAACCAAACTAATCTTCTAATAAGATTCTCGTAATCTCGTTTCAAGACTAGAAACTTAAACGTAATTTAGGCTAAATTATCTATATGATATGACAAACCTTTGCTTACTTTAAAGTTTAACCTTTAAATGTGGCTGCTTCATTGGAGTTTTTTTAAAGAGAATTTAATTATAGAGTTCATAATAATCATGGATGTGTACGGACTTGACTGGAAATGGAGAGTAGGGTGTAATCTAGCTTTAGGTCCGGTTTTGGTTTTAATCCAGAAAGTATCTTGCTTGGACCCATAACTAACGAAATAAAACGGAATCTGTTATGAATCGGTTTGATATGACTTCAGTTTTGGTTTTTAATAAAGATATATCCTTAATTTTAATGAATTCCCAAAGAAATTTTAATATTTTTCTGAAATGTTTGTTGTTTGTTGAGCAGCTGGGACAGACAATTCAGACCAAGCAAGAGACTTTTCATTGGCATTGAAAGATAGATTTTATTTACAGCCATTGCCACCAACCGAAGCTGCAGCTAGAGCCAAAGAATCTGCGAAAGATATCATAAATGTGAAGTCATTGATCGACAAGAAAGCTTGGCCGTATGTTATGAACGATCTCCGTTCCAAGGCTTCTTATCTTCGTTTTGATCTTAACACAATCATCGCCTCCAAACCCAAGGATGAGAAGAAGTCCCTCAAGGATCTCACCACCAACCTCTTCGATACCATTGACAATGTAAGTTTCTTTTCTAACTTTTATATTTATGGCCTCGATTTATTTCAAACGCAATCTATTTTTTTGCATTTTACATGTGACAACTGAAATATTCAATTTCTTTTTCCCATTTTTAAAAACGTTTTCATCCTTTCGTTTGCATTTGACGTTTGCTTTTACAAATTAACAAGCATTGGATATCTTATAAATTTTTATTGCGAGATTGGTTTATTTGGTTTCTTATATGGGTTTTAAGCCTATCCAGTTGATAACACTTGTAATCATTAGGGTTTTCTCTCATGGTTTCTTGGTCAAGAAGCTAAAGTGTGTTTGTGTGATCAGTTTAGGACAAGTCTATTAAGCTCTCACTGAGAGCAATTATCAAGATTCTGTAATGTTTCTTAGTTGTCTGATCCAAAGTTTGTTTATGATTGATTCTCCGGCAGCTGGATTATGCGGCTAAGAAAAAGAGTTCGTCGCAGGCTGAGAAGTATTATGCTGAGACAGTCTCTGCTTTGAACGAAGTTCTTGCCAAGCTTGGTTAATTAAGCATTTTAATTCTGCATTTTTCTTGTAAATTACTATCTCTTGATTTTTGTTCCTTGAGTACTCTTGTCTCAAATTCGTGAATCTGAATCTATGTTTCACGTTTTTCACCAAAAAAATGGTAATTTCTTGAGTATACAATATCCATTAACTTACTTTACCTCCACGGTGATTTATCAAACCATATTAAATCAAAACTCAACTCGAACATTTCTTAAATCACATATTCATATTCCATCAGTTTCACTTTATAAGATGTTATGATTCACTACGCACGAATTCATTTTTTTTCCAAAGACTTAATTATCTCAAATTTATAATTTATGCTATAAATAACAACACAAACTGATAGGGGCAAATTTAAACGAATCAACATTTTCACTGAAACTACAACAACAACGAATCAAATTTGAATTAAACATTTCTAGCTTTGATCTCCCTCGTTCTGTTAAACAAATGGCAGCAATTTCACTTTTATTGGGCCTGAATGTTGCAGACTCAATAGGGCCCATCTCTTCTTTTCAATGGGTTTTGTAGTTCTTCGTCTACCCTAATTTCTCCGGCTACTTCTCCGTCGTCATCGACGGCAACTCGAAGTGAGTCCCCAATGACGAGGTCAACTACTCATTGAAAGTTTCCTTCAAATTTCTCTAGTTCACAAAAGGCGATGAGTATCTCCTCAGTCGCTAAGCGGCTTGTGCCGTACAAATCCCTTTCAATGAGAAATTCGTCTCAATTTCTCGGAGAATTTCTCCCTCGTCGACTTACATTGCTTCTACAAGCTTGCTCTGACTCAGCTCTGCTTCGTCAAGGTAAGCAAGTTCACGCCTTTATAATCGTAAACAGAGTTTCTGGTGATAGCTATACCAACGAGAGGATCTTAGGGATGTATGCAATGTGTGGTAGCTTTTCAGATTGTGGTAAAGTGTTTTACAGAGTTGATTTACAACGTAGTAACATCAGACCATGGAATTCGATTATTAGCAGTTTTGTTCGAAATGGTTTATTGAGTCAGGCCTTGTCGTTTTACTTCAAGATGCTCTGTTTTGGAGTTAGTCCTGATGTATCTACGTTTCCTTGTCTCGTCAAGGCTTGTGTTGGTTTGAAGAATTTCAGAGGGATTGAGTTTCTTCGTGATACGGTTTCTTCTCTTGGGATGGATTGTAATGAGTTTGTTGCGAGTTCTTTGATCAAAGCTTTTCTTGAGTATGGAAAGATTGATGTGGCGAGTAAATTATTCGATAGAGTTCGTCAGAAAGATTGTGTTATATGGAATGTGATGCTTAATGGCTATGCAAAGTGTGGAGCTTCGGATAGTGTTATTAAAGGGTTTAGTGAAATGAGGATGGATCAGATTAGTCCCAATGCTGTTACGTTTGATTCTGTTTTATCGGTGTGTGCCTCTAAGTCATTGATTGATCTCGGAGTTCAGCTTCATGGTTTAGTGGTTGTTTCTGGGTTGGATTTTGAAGGTTCTATCAAAAACTCACTTTTATCTATGTATTCAAAATGTGGGTGTTTTGATGATGCGTCTAAGTTGTTTCGGATGACGTCTCGTGCTGACACAGTTACTTGGAATTGCATGATATCTGGATATGTTCAGAGTGGATTAATGGAAGAAAGCTTAGTTTTTTTCCGTGAGATGATATCTTCAGGTGTCTTACCTGATGCTATCACATTTTCTAGTTTGCTTCCATCAGTTTCACGGTTTGAAAACCTTGAGTATTGTAGGAAAATTCATTGTTATATTATGAGACATAGCATACCGCTGGATATCTTCTTAACGAGTGCTCTTATTGATGCCTATTTTAAGTGTAGGGGTGTTCCGATAGCACAAAAGATTTTCAGTCAGTGTAACTCAGTTGATGTTGTAGTGTTCACGGCAATGATTTCTGGTTATTTGCATAACGGCTTGAATATAGATGCTTTAAAGATGTTTAGGTGGCTGGTTAATGTAAAAATGAGTCCAAATGAGATAACTCTGGTGTCAATTTTACCGGTAATTGGTGGTTTGTTGGCATTGAAACTCGGGCGGGAACTCCATGGTTTCATCATCAAGAAAGGTTTCGATAAGAGGTGCAATATTGGATGCGCTGTTATTGACATGTATGCTAAGTGTGGAAGAATGGATCTTGCTTATCAAATTTTTGGGAGACTCTCTAAGAAGGATATTGTTACATGGAATTCCATGATCACACGTTGTTCGCAGAGTGATAATCCGAGTGCGGCTATCGATATATTCCGTCAAATGGGAGTTTCAGGAATCGGTTTTGATTGTGTTAGTATTTCAGCTGCTCTCTCTGCTTGTGCAAACTTACCTTCAGAAAGTTTTGGGAAAGCTATTCACGGTTTCATGATAAAGCATTCACTTTCTTCTGATGTATATAGCGAAAGCACATTAATAGATATGTACGCCAAGTGTGGAAACCTGAAGTCTGCCATGAATGTGTTTGAGACGATGAAAGAGAAGAACATTGTTTCGTGGAATAGCATCATTGATGCATATGGAAACCACGGGAAGCTAAAAGATTCCCTCTGTTTGTTTCATGAAATGGTTGAAAAAAGCGGAATTTGTCCTGATCAAATCACATTTCTTCAGATAATATCTTCGTGTTGTCATGTTGGAGATGTTGAGGAAGGAGTCCGCTTCTTCAGATCCATGACTGAGGATTATGGAATCCAACCGCAGCAGGAGCATTTCGCGTGTGTTGTAGATCTGTTTGGACGAGCTGGTCGGTTAAACGAAGCGTATGAAACTGTTAAGAGCATGCCGTTTTCTCCAGATGCAGGAGTTTGGGGAACGTTACTTGGAGCCTGTCGGCTTCACAAGAATGTCGACCTTGCTAAAGTTGCTTCGAGCAGGTTGATGGATTTGGATCCGCAGAATTCTGGGTACTACGTTTTGATGTCAAATGCACATGCTAATGCTGGGGAATGGGGAAGTGTAACTAAAGTACGGTGCTTCATGAAAGAGAGAGGAGTTCAGAAAATTCCTGGTTATAGTTGGATTGAAATCAACAAAATAAGTCATTTTTTTGTTTCTGGCGGTGTAGATCATCCGGAGTCTTCACATATCTATTCTTTGTTAAATTTGCTTCTCGAAGAGCTTAGGCTAGAGGGATATATACCACAGCCTTACCTTCCGTTGCACCCAGAGTCATCAATAAAACTAAATCCGGCTTGAAGATTCATTGAGAAAGTAATGAGAGATCCAGACAATGCATAAAAACCAGGTACTGTATATATCTTTCAGTCAAATTTAAACATTGAGTTAAATTTATATTAAAAAAGCGAGTAGAAAATTTTTCAAGCATGGCCTGCGCTTGTCTGTTCTCGTGTTGAAGCAGTTGCAGAGATGTAATAAGCAATAGCAAAGAGGCCATGAACGAAACAGAGGATCCCTCCTAATGACAGAACCCGATGGTGCGAAATCCCGCAAGATTTTCTCGATCTTGAGTTTGCCATTGTCCCTACGATCAGTAACGAGAAAGCAATCGCCAATATGATCCTGAGAAAACAAAAAAGAAAGGATCTTGAAATGAATCTCTCTGCAAGTCCCTTCTTGACTACTAGAGATTTACAAATATGTTCTGTTTAGGTGGTGTTGTGACTTACCAGGAGAATATCAGAGAAGCCACGGCGAGCTGTTTATTGGCAGAGGATCTTGCGAGGTCTTGTCTTGAGACAACACAGAGACACCCACCAAGCAAATTAGCCGTTACATGGGCTAACGCTAAAAGGATGCACGCAGCTAAACCATACTTGAAGGCTGTGTAACTCGGGTCTCTACACTCGAAAATCCACATCTTCAAATGCTTCACCTGCAGCCCAAAACAACAAATTAGTGAAATCTGCAACTCCTATCGACTTGTGGGTGTGTGTAATGTACCTTGTTCTGAGCTATTTCGGCTTCAATGCCGAGAATTCCAGCTGAAACATCCATTGCTAGGATCAAGATGCAGATGAAGAGCCCTGCATTCCTTGCCATTTTCAATGAAACAAATCCTTACCTGCAAACAAAGAAGCAGAAATGATTATTGTTAAAGTAGTAAGTTGTTTTTGTATTTATGGGCAACTTAGAGTGTTATTTAAGCTTTAAGAGACTCTCGAGGTTGGATGGAATAAGAATAAAGTTAAACATAAATCTCCTTTCTCGCATATTTACTAAAGATCATGTTAAGAGAATAAAGTTTAGTTGTGTTCCTTCATGTTAAACTCTCTTTTTCATCAGAAAAGGTAAACTTTAAAACATTTTGAAGGACAAATAATGCATTCATTAAAACATATTGTTCTTGAGAAAAATCATATATATATATATATATAAATTAACTAGAAAAAAATCATATTTCAGAAATTTATAAATGGACAAGTCCTCGAAAGGATTTATTTATTTTGGTTAGTTGGTTAATTTGTATGTATTATTTATTCCGCCCTTCCTTGTTCAATAATAAAACCTTTTTTATATTCGGATTCTTGACAGAGCAGCCAAGCCAAGGAAAGAAGAGGAAAACATTTTCGGTTTCTTTATCAAAAAAAAACAAAAACATTTTCGGTTTGAAACGATGTAACACAGACAAAAGTTCTTCAGTCGGTGACTGTAACAAACGGTTTCCAAAATTTGTGTGTTTCCAGTCGCTGTGGCCCAATAAATTCAAATGGGCCGAATTGCTCAACAAAACAAGCATCAAATTTTATCCTTAATCTGTTAATCATGTCTCGTTGTCAATGATAACGTGGCAACGTAAAAACTAAACAGAGTCGTGATGACGTGGCACATTTCTCTAGAAGCAGCTCTATTCTTCGTCTTGCTTACTTTTTGTATTTTTAAGTTTTCGAGAAAATTTCGATTCTTCGAGAGCTCGAATTTTCAGTGAGAAGAAGAAGAAGAGGTGAAGAAACCAGAGAAAATGGCAGCTTACTACAGATGGAAGAGCTTCGAGGAGAACGAAGATCGGCCAGAGAAGCCTCGTCGTTACGGTGTAACGGAGATGCGAGGTCCGCGTTACTCCGTTCTCAGCCAGAGCATTCTTCAGGTACTCATGTAAAATGATAGTCTCTAAAAAAAATTCACGGTCATAATTCACGATTTTGGTTTAGAATAAACCGAACATGTAGCAGATTTAGTCTCATACGGTTTAATCGTGTTTGTTAGGAAATTTTTGAATCGATGGGACAATTTGTTGATGGGTTAAAGTTCTCTGGAGGATCCAACAGTTTGATTCCAAAATCATTCATGAAACAAGCCATTGAAATGGCTCATGAACATGGTGTGTATGTTAGCACTGGAGATTGG
Organism: Cardamine resedifolia; assembly: GCA_014578085.1. Lineage (NCBI taxonomy): Eukaryota > Viridiplantae > Streptophyta > Magnoliopsida > Brassicales > Brassicaceae > Cardamine > Cardamine resedifolia. The sequence continues at coordinate 36,358 of VBRH01000498.1, read as the reverse complement.
GCTGAACATATGTTTCGTAGTGGTCCTTCAGCTTTCAAAGACTATGTTGAGGTAAAAGATGTTTTTTGGAAGATGACATGTTTGGTATTGAAGAAAAATTAGTTTTTTTTTGGTGAACTTAATTTTGTTTTTTTGTTTTTCCAGGAGTGTAAGCAGTTAGGGTTTGATACTATTGAGCTGAATGCAAATTTACTTGAGATTCCTGAAGAAACTCTTCTACGATATGTACGTTTGATTAAGAGTGGTGGTCTTAGAGCCAAACCAATGTTTGCTGTGAAATTCAACAAGTCTGATATTCCTGGTAGGAATAGAGCATTTGGTTCGTATGTTGTTCCAGAACCTCAATCTAGCGGTAAGAAGAAACTCGGTGTTTTTCGTTAGATGAGCAGTGAGAATTTTAGATGTACATGCTTACTGGGGAGAGTACCTTGTTTTTACAGAGTTTGTTGAAGACATAGATCTTTTGATCAGAAAGGCTGAAAGGTGTTTAGAAGCTGGGGCAGATACGATTATGATTGATGCAGATGATGTATGCAAATACGCAGATTCTCTTCGTGCAGACATAATTGCTAAAGTCATTGGACGTTTGGGAATAGAGAAGACTATGTTCGAAGCGTCTGATGCGAAGTTGGCTGAGTGGTTCATTAAACGTTATGGTCCAAATGTATCTATTGATACTTCTCTCTATTGTTTTTACCTTCTGTTTATATGGTTATCCTCACAAGATTTCATGTCTCTTGTTCTTGTTTTTATCAGGTGAATCTTTATGTGGATCATTCTCAGATTATGGATCTCGAGTGCCTCCGTGGTCGCCATCTGGGTAAAGATCACCAATCCGTTCTCAGTTCCTCTTACTTCTTGTTTTAAAGTAATAGCTCTCCCACTACATCTAGCTGGGTGTATTTCCTATGTATTATGCGTATGTGTCTGATGTTATGTGCTTCTTTGATGCTGTAAGAAACTAAATGATTAGGAGAATATGTGATCTGCGATCTTTCGGTGATCTTATAATATCTTGGTCGATCTATTAAATCTCTCAGAATGTATACAACCTAGTAAAGTAATGCGCGTAAGGCTTGTTTGTTCTTGTTTGTTTCGTATGATTAAGAGTTTCACTGACTGAAACGTATGAGCTATAAATAAAATAAGCAGTTCATTGTCCTTTAAGCTATGAATCCAAGACATCAATTTTGTAACCATGCATTTTACTATTTTCGTTGAAACTTCTCTGTAATATCTTTTGATAAATATAGAAGAGACATAAATTTCTACCAACCATAATCAGTGGCCTAATTTAACTAGGTGCTATTCTTATCCATAAACATTTAATTTGCATTTCACCAAATTGTTCTCTCTTCTGCCACCCCAACACATATGTCATCATATGTCATGATTATATTTCAATCTTTTTTTTTTTTTGGAACTAATGTAACCTTATTTGTCATAATCATATTCTAAATTTAGCATCATGACAATAACAGCCATTTTCGTGCTTTGATTTTTGTGCTGTTAGTAGTTTCAACGTTTATTTTCTGTAAGATACAATCAGTATGTGCATTGGTTGGTTATTCTGTCAGTTTTATGGAACCATATTTAGTTAATCAGTTTAGCTTCAAAACAATGGAGATCTGTCTATGAAAAAAGGAAAAGCTAGGAGATTGTTTTCAAAGGAGTTTCGGTCTCAATAAAAAAGACGAAACACTTTCACTGAAAAATGAAAAAAGCTCTGAGAATGGATGGTTCTTTTAGATTGTGTTTTGTTGCTATAGCATTTGGTCTTGTGTTGATAATGAATGGAACGCTTAGCTCTGCAACAACACCCCATGAGGCCGATCCTCCACTCGCATCAAACTTTGCCTTCTCTCCAGCGCCTGCTCCTTCAGAGATACCTCCTATGGACGACGACTTTTTAATCTTCTATGAACCTGTGTTGCCTTTCGTCCCCGAGTTCCCGGTATGTAGTTTAATTGTTTTAGATATGTGAGAAATTTTCTTTTTGTTGTAATTGCTTATCTGTTCGTTATTTTTCTGATAAAAATAGGTTTATATATTTTACTTGGGGGAAAGGAAACATGATGATCCTATGTTGGTGACTCAATCACATCTTGAAATCCTGAAATCGGTTCTTGGAAGGTAAAAGAGTGGTTGCATTGCAGATTTTTTGTGTGTATATGTTTGCTTCTGAGGTGGTTATAACTTATAACTGAATTATTTTTCTGGTTTGATTCTTGTGTTAAAGCGAAGAAGCAGCCAATAAGTCAATCATTTACAGTTATCATCATGGATTTTCTGGCTTTGCAGCCAAGCTCAAACCAGCCGAGGCAGAGAAATTGAAAAGTATAGTTCTTTATCACATATTTCTTGCTTATGCTTGAGTTATTCATAATCCAAAACTCAGAATGTGTTTTTGCTTAAACCATTTTCTGTATTTCTGTCTACTAGATCATCCTGAAGTTATTATGCTTGTGGAGAACCGAAAACTTGTGATGCAAACAACGCGGACATGGGATTACCTAGGCCAATTTTCAACTCCAACTTCTTCTAAAGGTCTTCTACATGAGACCAACATGGGAAGTGGTGCTATTATTGGCGTTATCGACTCTGGTATTTTATCATTCTCTCTATCAATTTGTTTCGTTCTCAACTTTTCTAAGCAGAACGTTAACAAATCCTGACATTATATGAGCAGGGATATGGTCAGAATCAGGCGCCTTCGACGACAATGAATATGGACCGATACCAAAACATTGGAAAGGACAATGCGTATCTGCAGACCAGTTCAGTTCCGCAGATTGCAACAATAAGCTTATTGGAGCTAAATACTACATTGATGGTCTTAATGCTGATCTCGAAAGAAGTATCAACAGTACTACAGAATATCTATCTCCTAGAGATTATAATGGCCACGGGACTCAAGTATCCTCAACGATAGCTGGTTCTTTCGTTTCTAACATAACTTTACCCGGTCTCTCATCTGGGTCAGTCATGAGAGGTGGCGCTCCAAAGGCACATATAGCTATGTATAAAGCATGTTGGGATGTGGAAGGAGGGTTGTGTTCAGTTGCTGATGTCTGGAAAGCTATTGATGAAGCCATTCACGACGGTGTTGATGTTTTGTCGGTTTCTATCGGCGGTACAGCACTGAAGTCTCTTGATGTTGAAATCGATATCGCAATTCCAGCACTACATGCTGTGAATAAAGGTATTCCTGTTGTGTCTCCAGCTGGTAACGGAGGAGCCCGCTTTTCATCGGTTATTAACATTTCTCCATGGATATTAACCGTTGCTGCGACTACCCTTGACCGGTCTTTCTCCACATTGATCACACTCGGGAACAATAAAACGTTGCTGGTATATACAATATATATATATTACATGTCTTAACTTTGAATCTCTAACGAATGCAAGGCTTGTGATTGATAGTTAAGTTGCTTTTGCATGACTTGTTTTTCAGGGTCAGAGTCTGTACACAGGACCAGAAATTGGCTTCACTGATCTGATATCTACTAATGATCATCCTCTTGATTATGAGCAAGTCACAAAGGGTAAAGTTATGATGCACTTCTCGTTGGGTGGGCCACCGGTGATGCCAGACATTGTTCATAAAAACGGTGGTATCGGTCTAATTCATGTGAGAAATCCGATTGATAGTAGAGATGAATGTCCCGAAAACTTTCCCTGTGTCTACTTGGATGTGGAAGCTGGATCCGAGATATATTTCTACATCCAAACTACGAGGTTATTTTCACAAGCATAGCTCGCTCAAATTACAAAATCTCATCTTCTTACATTTGAGAATCTGAATTGTTTTCTTCTTGCAGCTCACCCAAGATTAAGATAAGCCCATACAAGACAATAATTGGTGAACGTGTAGCAAGTCAAGTCGGAAAATCATCGGCGAGAGGGCCTAGTTCATTTTCACCCGCCATTCTTAAGGTTTTGTTTCTGTTTTCTCTTATACCGGATCACGAACTCTAAGGTTTATTTGTCAACTAACTTTTTTTCTTTTTCTGTGTAATGCAGCCGGATATAGCAGCCCCAGGTGTTACCTTACTAACACCTAGAATACCAACAGACGAAGACACGAGTGAATTCGCTTACTCAGGAACATCTATGGCAACTCCGGTTATTGCAGGAATCGTAGCACTCCTCAAGATTTCACATCCTAATTGGTCTCCTGCTGCAATCAAATCAGCTCTTGTCACAACAGGTTTACTTTCTCAAAATTATTTTAAAAAAAACTCTTTTCTCATTAAGAACTCAGCAACTAACTAAACACAAACTCTCTGTGTTTCAGCCATAAAAACCGATCCCTACGGCGAGCGTCTGACTGTAGGTGGAGGTAGCTATAAGGTAGCTGATTCATTCGACTACGGAGGAGGTCTTGTGAATCTGGAGAGAGCCACAGATCCCGGTCTTGTATACGACATGGACATCAATGATTACATACATTACTTATGCTCCGAAGCTCGTTACACAGACAAGATGGTTTCAGCGTTAACCGGAAACATGTCTAGTAAATGTCCAAGCTCAAGTTCATCGATTTTTGACCTAAACGTACCATCCATTACAATCCCAGATCTCAAGGGAAACGTCACAGTGACCCGAACCGTGACCAATGTTGGACCTGTTGACTCAGTTTACAAGCCTGTGATCGAGGCTCCACTTGGATTCAATGTCGCGGTTTGGCCTGAGGAGCTAGTGTTTAACAATGGAAGCAACAAGGTAGCGTTTACGGCGACTGTCTCTCCGGGCTCGCACAGATCAAACACTGCGTTTTACTTTGGGAGTTTGACTTGGAGTGATGGACTTCACAATGTCACAATCCCAGTCTCTCTGAGGACACGTTTCATTGATAATCTTTTCGTGTAAATTTTTTAAACCCGATTATTAAAAAAGTTTATCCATTTGTTGAGGGAGGAAAATGTAGCTTTTCTGTTTTTTTTTTGTCATCATATTATTAGAAAAGAATGAAACAGAGTTCTGCAACAAAAACAGAGCATGAAACTTAACATAACAAAAAAATAAAACTTCAAAAGGAATTTGTTTCGTTTTTTTTTTAAGTGTGTTTTATAAAAAATTTAAAAAGGTAAAATTGTCAGATACGGTCCGATCATTTGGATCGGTTCTGGTCATTAAAATAACCGAAGCTTTTAGTGCGAATTGAAGAAGCATCGAATTCCAGAAATGCTAATAGTCTTCGTCGTCGATCATCATTAACCTTAGTTAATCTCTACCCTCTTCCTTTCTTCTACATTTCCCTTTTTTATTGAAATAATTGCCAACCTAACCTAATTCTTTCCTTTTTGGTATAGTTTTTTGTGGTATCTAATTTGAGATCGTGTTCATAGTTCGGAGTGATCTCTAATCGAGTAATTTCTAATTTGGTATTTAAAAATCTTCTATCTAGACTTAGACAACAAATCCCAAAAACTTATTTTCGAATTTATCATTATTTATCAAGTTTCCAAGTTTATTTTCTACGAAATTTGATTTCTAATCTATCATATCATATTTATCATCATCTCTGTTAAAGTTTTCTTTTTTTGCTATCATAATATCTGGTTTTGTTTTTGGATTTTAGATGTGCCTATAAACAGAGATTGGAGATGAGATTAGTTCGAGAGCTGTTTTAAGTAACCGCAAAAAAAAAAAAAAAA
>VBRH01000498.1:16609-30671 GCA_014578085.1 Cardamine resedifolia | reverse complement strand
AAAAAAAAAAAAAAAAACCCCCAAATTAACAGGAACTATATATAAAACTGTTAAAAACTGTCTTATGGCGAAAATGAATTTGTCTCGTTTAAATCTATTTGTACATTTTTTCACATTGCGTTGTTCGTTTTAATTTTTTCTTTTTTCTTTTTTGGTGATTGTTTATTGTGAGCAACTACCAGCTAGCTTAGCTATTCATGTCTGTTTGTTGTTCTGTAAGTTTTTGAAGACTATTTTAAGCATAAAATGTAGACTCTCTATGTTTAAAGCAATAAACAAAAAGTTTAAAACAAACCAATTCCTCCCTAAAAATTCACAAACCCAAGAATATGGGATTTGTGAAGGGAGGTTTGAAAGCTTGTCTCTTTATTGGATTCTTGTTCATTCTTAATTGTGGGTTTTGCGTGTTTGCTCAAGAAAACGGCAATGAGGATAGAAAGGTCTGTAAAAAACTGGTTTCTGGATTTGTTCATATGTTTGTTCAAATTGTGACTGATGAAATGTTTTTTTGTTTTTTTTTTTCCCTTTGTGATTGAGATAGGTTTATATAGTGTATTTAGGCGAGAGGCAACATGATGATCCTGAGGTGGTTGCAGAATCACACCAGAGGATGTTGGAATCGGTTTTCGAAAGGTATATGATAAAAACCGACTTCTTGATTTCTCATGGCTTTTCTGATGATGATGATGATGATGTCTCATGGTTTTCAAGCTAATGGTTTTTGTTGTTTGGTTTTGAATTGATGAAGCGTGGAAGATGCTCGAGAGTCCATTATTTACAACTATCACCATGGATTTTCTGGGTTTGCAGCCAGGCTTACAGACTCACAAGCTAAGCAACTTTCAGGTTTGTTTTCTGAGTATATGAAACAAGTATATTAAGAGCTCTTGTACACATCTTCTGATACATTTTTCCATGGGTATTATTTCATGTCATATCCAGACCGTCCTGATGTTCTCACTGTCCAATCAAATCGAGAGGTTCATTTGCAGAGCACGAGGGTTTACGATTATTTGGGTCTTCCAGCGAGTTTGCCCAAAGGACTTCTCCATGAGAGCAACATGGGAAGTGATCTTGTCATTGGTTTTATTGACACAGGAGTATGGCCAGAGTCTCAGGCTTATAACGACAAAGGTCTTGGACCGATACCGAAACATTGGAAGGGGGAGTGTGTAGCCGGAGAGGGTTTTGACCCAGTAAAGCATTGCAACAAAAAGTTAGTAGGAGCAAAGTACTTCACTGAGGGCTGGGAAGAGAGAAATCCTGGGATACAACTCAGCGAGGATGACTTTATGTCCGCTAGAGATTTGATGGGACATGGAACAGGAGTCTCTTCAACTGCAGCCTCTTCATTCGTGCCTAACGCGTCATTTGGTGGTCTTGCACCTGGAGTCATGAGAGGCGGTGCTCCAAAGGCTCGTATAGCTATGTACAAAGTTGTCTGGGAGAAAGAACCTTTTGGTTCAGGCAGTATTGTGAGTGTGGTCAAGGCATTTGATGAGGCCATAAAAGATGGCGTTGATGTTTTATCAATTTCTATCGGAACTCCTATGAATCCTATACGTCCATTTAACTCTATTGGGGAAGATCTTGAGATTGCATCGTTTCATGCGGTGGTGAAAAAGGGCATTCCCGTTATAGCTGGTGCTTCTAATACAGGCCCTGATGCTTACACTGTGGGTAATTTAGCTCCGTGGTTACTCACAGTCGCTGCAACTAGCCTAGACCGTACCTTTTATGTTGACATGACTCTTGGAAATAACTTAACCATAATGGTATGCAAAATGTTTTTTTCTTTCCAAGTCTTTTCACCGTGTTTCGGTAATCTTTGAAACTTAACTCTTTTTCCGTAAAACTGTTTCAGGCTCAGGCTCAATACATAGGTAAGGAAAATTCTGCTGATTTAGTTTACGTCGAAGACTATAAGAATGGCGTTTCTAGCATGCAGGGAAAAGTTGTCCTAACGTTTGTGAAAGAAGATTGGGAGTTGAGAGACGCTCTGGTCTCTGCAACCTCTTATGCCAAGGGGTTGATCGTGGCACGGAGTTCTGATTTTCAAAATGATTATGAATCTGTTATCCCAATCGTCTACGTAGACTATGAAGTAGGATCTAAGATTCTACGCTACATCCGCTCGTCAAGGTATATATATCCTTGTTTTGCCTTTAGTGATTGATCCTTCCGAGTCATATAGTATGTAAAACTGATCATTTTCTTATGGCTTGCTATCTCTCCAGTTCGCCCACGGTTCAAATAAGTACCGGTAAAACGCTTGTGGGACGTCCTGTATCAACTCAAGTTTGTGGATTCTCATCTAGAGGGCCTAATTCTGTCTCTCCAGCCATTCTTAAGGTTCTTTTTTTAAACAATGTTTTGAAATCTTGTCTGTCTGCTTCCAAGGATTTCTGTTAATGACCCACAAAGAAAATCAATAAATGATGCAGCCTGATATAGCAGCCCCCGGTGTGATGATTTTATCAGCTTACTCTCAATCCTTCCCCACCGCTTCCCCGGGATTTAACCTAGGCATAGGGACATCCTATGCCACTCCCGTTGTTGCGGGGCTTGTCGTACTACTCAAAGCTATACACCCTGACTGGTCTCCTGCTGCGCTAAAATCCGCTATTATGACTACAGGTTCTTGAAATCGAAATCGTCTTTCTCCTCACTAGAAAAAAACCACCATTCGTTAGCCTAATCTTACAGAGTTTCTTTTGTTGTTGTTGTTGTAGCGTGGAAGTCCGATCCATATGGGGAACCAATCTTTGCGGAGGGAGTTCCTCGGAAACTGGCTGATCCATTCGACTTTGGTGCAGGACTCGTGAACCCGGAAAGAGCCAAAGATCCAGGACTAGTTTATGACATGAACCTCGACCATTACATTCACTATTTTTGCGCCTCTGGTTACAATGATACATCAATAACTATACTCACCGGAAAACCTACAAAATGCTCGTCTCCATTACCATCTATCCTCGATGTTAACTATCCGGCCATCACGATTCCTGACCTTGAAGAAGAAGTTACTGTCACAAGAACAGTGACTAACGTGGGACCTGTAGATTCGGTTTATAAAGGCGTGGTCGAGGCTCCGGAAGGTGTAAAGATTGCTGTTGAACCAGAGACTTTAGTGTTCTCTTCGAACACGAAGAAACTTGGGTTTAAAGTTAGGGTTTCGTCGAGTCCTAAGAGTAACACTGGTTTCATTTTTGGTAGTTTCACTTGGACTGATGGGACTCGATATGTAACCATTCCTTTGTCTGTTAGGACTCGTGTATTGAAGCCTTGAAATATAATATTCCTCAAATCGTCATAAATTGTTTTTTCTTTATTTTTATATATATGAAAATAAAAGTTAAAAATTATATTGTGATTTTATTTATTCTCTGTGTTTGACTCTAACTGAAATCACATCAATAATAACAAACTGAGACTGAGATTCTCTTCTCTCTCCACCAACAGACTTTTGTCTACATGAGAAGCAACTATTTAACTCATGTCTTTTACCATTACATAAACAAGAAAAAGAAAAAAAAATCTTTATCAGAGAAGAAGAGGAAGAAAAATAAATGGGTGGAGGAAGCAGATTTCAAGAGCCAGTGAGGATGAGCCGTAGGAAACAAGTAACGAAAGAGAATGAAGAAGATGAAAACTTCAAATCTCCAAATCTTGAAGCAGAGAGACGTAGAAGAGAGAAGCTACATGGTCGGCTTATGGCTCTACGATCTCATGTCCCAATTGTCACCAACGTAAATCCAAAACCTCGTTTTTATTTTATTTTATGTGTGTTTTGTGTATTTTGGTGATGATTGTTGTTTTTTATTTTTTCAGATGACTAAAGCAAGTATTGTTGAAGATGCGATTGCTTACATAGGAGAGCTTCAGAAAAATGTTGTAAATCTTACAGAGAAGCTTCACGAAATGGAAGAAGCTCCTCCTGAGATTGATGAAGAACAAACGTATCAGATTGTTAAACCTGAACATGAAACTATTCATCTTACAGAAGAGATGAAGAAACTCGAAATTGAGGTTTCTTTTGTTAATTTCAAATTAAATAGATTATTGATTGTTTTTTAATCATTGTTGATGTTTTTTTGGTATTTTGGACAGGAGTATGTGCAGTTGTGTAAGATTGGGGAGAGGAAGTTTTGGTTGAAGATCGTAATAGAGAAGAAAGCTGGGATTTTCACCAAATTCATGGAGGTTATGAGATTTATGGGAATGGAGATTATAGACATTAGTCTAACAACTTCAAGTGGAGCCATTCTTATTTGTTCCTCTGTTCAAGCACTTGACGGACTGTGTGATGGTGATTCTCTTAATATTGAACAGACTAAGGATTTTCTGTTGGAAGTCATGAGAAGCAATATATGATCATTCATACATCTTGGAAATTTCGGATCTAATAATATTTCCATTGATTTATAACATTTTGTTATTCAGTTTAATATGATTTGGTTCAGATGAAATAGAATCAATGTTACAAGCCAATAAGATTTCTTCTTGTTTAAATTAGTTGCTGCAAAATGAGCAAACATTGTTTGCTGGAAGTTGGAACATCAAAGGGAAAAATTGAGGGGTTAATTAAGGACACACATAAGGGTATTTGAGAGTCATAACAAAAGATGTGGAAAACTGTAAATTTCACCATTTTGTTGAGGCAAAAGAAAATTATCTTTTAGGGTCCGACCCGAGACGACTCGAATCCGACGTGGCTGAACATACAATAGGGTATCATTATTGGGCTTTCAATGAATTAGCTCATGAATGGGCCAATTTTTTAATTGACCCAATTTAATTGCTATTGTTCAGAAGTCTAATCCCAGTAATGTTCATTTGTGTAAGGCTGGAAGTTAGAAGTTTATTTAAAAATTAATTAATTTTTTTTTGTTTTCCCGGCAAAATTAAAATATTTAGTAGACCAAACTCAAAAGATATTTGGCCACCCTTTAACTAACACTCTATAAATATTATAATATATACCGTTAAACACTTTTGACTTTCCCCACCCAACGAAATATTCAATTTTAATATAAACTAATTTATAGTTTCCACTTTCCATCATGGAATGAAAATACGACGATGGACCATTTCTCCAAGTCAAATGACATTTCAACAATCTCTATATACGCTTAAGAATTTTGATCTTAAAATTCTATATGTTGAACTCAAATCGTATGAAAACGAAGTTGAATTTGGTTAGTATAAAGACAAAAACCGGTAAAGGTTGATTAAATATTAAATAATTTAATTGGTCATATTCTTTCTACGGAAGTTGGTGCGTAACCTAAGTCACTACAATTATACAAATGCTAATATATTTATGTATTGACTAATAAAAATAATAAAAATTATTTTTTGAGTCAAACCATAGCTATGACATGAGATTTTGGGAATCTTTCTAAAATTAAAAGAAGATCAAACCTAAAATAACCCAAGTGGATTGGAGGGACGGTATGACTTAAACCATATGTACACCATAATTGTTTGCTAGCGATTATATCGGAATATCAACAATTCATTTTAATCATCTTCCTTTACATGTCAGCGATCGAGAACCAATCTAATGTTTTGAATGTACATATATGGTTACGTCTTAAATATTTAATTGAACATAATTGTATCTTGAATTGATGTTGATCAATATCAGATATATTAATCTAATAGTTTCTGATTTTTTGGTCAAGTAGAGAAATATCAGTTGGAGACATGGAGCAAAACTAATAAGTTGAGGAATAGTACTGTTCTAATTCCGTATTTGTTTGAAGTGATCTTATGTATGGTAATGGAACAATGGATAGAGGAAAAGAGTCGACACGTAGCTTAGATATGCCGTATGCGCACGTACGTGTGTACAAAAGATGTCCATATAAGTGGTCGACTGGTCGTATAGACAAAGGAGGCCAACCAACTACCCTTTTGCGATGGATTTGGTAATGTTGACTTTGCTTTTCTTGTACGTATTCATCGGACAGCACAAAAATGCATATATATAATGTGGATAACATAAATATATATATCGGTGACATCATTGAAATTTTAATCAAATAATTCCAAAACAGTTTCCATATACGAGGCCGAAAGAAAAAGAAAAAAAAACAATTTCCATCTAGGATAAATTTTCTATAGATTTTGCAAGGAAAAAAATATATATACTTATATTTTACGATGAATCATTATACACAAGTTTTTTTTAAATCAAATGATAACCTGTTTTTTACTTTAGACAAACGCTTCACTATATAAAGCAGTTTTTGTTTCAAACTTTCAAATACCTCAAACATAGTAGCTATTTGTCTTTATCAAAAAAAAAAAATAGTTGCTATTTGTAATGAACATTTGGTATTACCATCTCACATCAAGTAGTTAAGAATAATAATGATAATAAAATAATAATATAACTAATTTTTTTGGTAGGAATAATAATAATATAACTAATTGGAAATAACTTTGGGTTAGAATTTTACATACGCAAAAAAACCCCATGATTTACCATTTAGAATTAACAAACACACACACAAAACCCCAAATGTAGTACATTATGATTTAATTAGTAAATAAATTAATCTAACATTTTATATCTTACGTACGTGCCTTGGTAAAAACTGTCATTTTAACTTATTTTGCTTGTGAACTAACTTCCTAGCTACTACTCTGATACCATACCTCATTTTTGTCCCATAATGATCGAATATAGTAGATTAATTAGAATAGTACTGATACACATATAAAACTCTTGCAACTCTTTTTTTAAAGAAAAATATCACAAACTTTGTTGTTGACTAAAACCTCATCGCCACATATAAAAGCAAATCCATCTTCAACATCATTGTCTCATGCAAACTACAACATTCCGAAGGAGTGTAGAATTATAAGAAAAAAAAAAAACTAAACCAAACAGCTTTCGTAGCCAACAAGACATGACGGAGGAATTCGACACAGCCGGAGTTTGTACAAGAACATGGTGGAACTCCTTAAACGGCATGTTCTCCGGATGCTCTTTGCCACGTTCCGCCGAGATTTTCGACGATATCGGCGGATTTGAATGGAAAAACAATAACACCATCGATGCCGAAACCTATTATAAGGAGAGCCATCATACTACTTCCACATTCTTAGGCAATATAAATCTTGATTCCACTTCACAAATCTATGTTTCGAACCAATCTAACGTGTAAGTCCATATATATATATATAGGTGATGCAAAATCATGATCTTGATTCTTGACCCTCTTTTTTTTTTTTTTCCAGTCATGAAGAAGAAATATTCAATCCGATAAAAAGTTTTCTAGAAGGATTATTTGATTCTAGTGAGCAACTATCGGTTCCTAACAATACGAAATCAGAACTACTCGAAAGCTTTGACTTCTTTGATGACGTTTTCTTGAATGAATCAAGAACAGCATCAGTATTTGATCACGAGATAAGAGACAATCCCGAGGAAGACATGCAAGCCTGCAAGAGTCTAATTACTTGCAAGGTACGTAAAACAGTTTAGTTTCTATTATTGTAGATTTTGTTCCCAATCTTTCCGTCGATTTGTGATGTTATACTTACATTCAGATAGCAAGTGAGAAAACTGATGAACACGAAGATATCAAGTCATTACAGCCATTAAAAAGGCCAAGACTTGAGACACCATCACAGTTTCCAAGCTTCAAAGTTAGTAACAAAAAATATTACTAAAATTATCGATAATTTCTTACTAAAATTATCTATAATTTCCTTAAAAGTAACACATCCCCACAAAATTTTATATAAATGATTTTTTTATAAAAGTTCTAATTTTTTTTTTTCAACTTATAAGTTTGTTAAGACGAAACTTATTTGAACATAAGTTTGGAAATATTTCTCAAGTTTTTACTCAAAATGCTACTTGCAACAATGTTTTTCAAAAGTATTACTTTTTAATTTCCTTCCGAAAAAATGATTTGATTGATAAGGTTCGTAAAGAGAAACTCGGAGATCGGATCACAGCGCTTCAACAGTTAGTTTCACCCTTTGGCAAGGTTTGTGTTTCTTCATGACCTGTTATAGTAATAATCTCTCAATTAATTAGCCATACTTTAAGAATTATATAGTTACCTCCGTTATCAAATTATTTATGATTATTTTCTTTTGATTTCTGCAGACAGACACAGCTTCTGTCCTCCATGATGCTATAGAGTACATCAAATTTCTTCAAGAACAAATCACTGTAAGTTTAGATTCTCACATAAAAATATTATCTTTTGGTTTTAATTGACTCTGTGTTATATAAATTAATTATTGTTTTATAAATATTTGATTCTAAAAAGGTCTCGAGTAATCCACACCTGAACTCTAGAGGATCTGGTGAACAGAAGCAGGTACTTAAGTTAGTTTACGGTTAAACAACTCTATAATCAAAAATCCATTTAGTAGTTTGATATTTTTTTTGTTCTTTTGCTTATGATCATAAGATTCTTTTAATTTTAGTGGTCAGACAAATCAAGCAATAATATTCATGATCAAGATTGTAGTCCAAGACAAGATCTTCGAAGCCGCGGTCTTTGTCTGATGCCGATTTCAAGTACTTTCTCCAACTCTCCGCAGCATTTGGACACATCTAGTTTCTGGAATTAAACTGTTATATAATGAAACAAAAATATAACATATTACACATGAACATACAAATAATCTTTGTTCTAAGAACTGTAAAGTCCGTTGTTAATTTCTTTATAAAATGTGATGTCTTGTTTGGTTACTTCCTAGGAATGTTTAGTTGCTGTTTTTACGAGTCAAACATAAATTTGCGAATCGTAAGTTATGTTAAATTATTCTGCCAGTTTAACGACCAAACCAAAAATTTGCGGTTTTACGTTGAATATTTTTCCCGCAATTTCGCCCCTACAATTTATTCTCCACACACTGTAATTATTATTCTATCAGAATCTTGTAAAGGTATAAAATTTTGTGGGTTTTCAAAAAAAGATTAGGAAAACAAGTTAGATGATTTTTTTTTGTCAACTATAAATTAGATAATTAATATCTCGACTAAGGAGATTTTTTTATTAGAAAATCTATCATTTTAATGAAGCAACTCTTTTTCATGGTCCTCAAAGGACAAGACTCTGTTTTGTTTTGTTTTGTTTGTGTGTCCTCAAATCAAGGCATATGATTGAACAAGAAACAAAAAGAACGCATAGCATCCTTAAGCACCGTTTTCGAAAAAAAGCACGAGTCAAAAATAAAAAAAAATAGTAATTATAAAGTTAAATGAAATCATTGTGGCGAATTCAAGCTGCTGCTTTTTTTTTTCAACAGACGATATGCTTTTGTTACAAGCACGCCACAATTGAATAATACTCTAAAATTGAGTAGACATGAAATCATAAAGTACAGTGACTGGTCTGTCCCTGTGACTGTTGCAGTAACAAAGACGTATTTGTCATATGGAATCATCATAATTCTTCGGAGGTGAAATTTAATTTCTTGAATTCATAAATGCTTACTCAAACCACATAGATCTAAAATCAATATAGTTCTCTAGAACAATTTATTTGATTTGAAGGAACAATGATTCTCACTGTTCTGCATATTCAAACACAGTGATTCAACTAGTCAACAGTGTGTGTATATTGAATGAAACTAAAACTAACCAAAGTGCTAGTACCAAAGCTTTTCATGTGAATCATGGGAAAAAAATGTTAGGCTTGAAGATCTGAGATGATTCCGCAGATGAGAAATTACGTGTACCTGAATTTAACTGTTTAAATACACTCTGTAATTTGTTTCCGATTCATGTAAAGAATACTTGCAAGAGAATAGATTAAATGCTTTGAAAATGAAATGCTGTTATGATCAAAACATCAAAAAAGATTACATTTCTATTGAGAATGAACATTTTGAAGCACAAAGAAAACTAAATATGTATGATCCTTTTATTTATTTAATGTACAGAAAAACAAAAAAAAAACCCAAAAAACATTTGCATTTTGCTCTGTTGTAAACGTAAGCCTTTGTTTTTGTTCTTCCTTTCTTTTTGTACATCAACTACAAGTGAAGAATCCAACACAAAGAACCTCAAACTTACCTTCATATCCATACCAAATCAACAAAACCAGAGACAACTATAATCCCCAAAACAGCCACCGAAGACGAAAACCGATCCTTCACCAAAACAAACTCCCAAAATCATGAATTCATTGGACACCAAGTAAAGTATGAACTAAGTTAGTAGCATTCCTCCTGATTTTCTCACTTTCATTATCCTCCAAACTGAAACATATCTCCACAACTCCTTCTCTCTTAACCTCATCAACAATCTCTCTGCTACAACAACACAAGCAATTGAGGATAAACAGAGAATACTGAATCCCTTTCAAACTCCCATTCCTCAAAACGTTAACCAAAACCTCAACAAAGCCACTTACTTTACTCATTTCATCTCTTCCTCCTCTACACTTAACCAAAAGCCCCAACACTTGCACTGCTCTCTCTAGCCCTGAATCTGCTGCTTCAACCAAAATAGCCACTGACCCACAATCCACAACCCGTTTTCGATTATCCGGAAATGAACAAAGAGCGTAAAGAGCTGTAGCCGATTCCTTTCTTTCCCGGTCATTCCCTAACCGGAGAAGAGAAACAAGAGCAGAGATTGCATCAGGGTAAGACCCAATTGTAGCTTTGTTCACTTCAACAACAGCTAAACTCGTTAACAGAGTAGCAGCAATAGCTTTACAATCGGGTGACCCGACCCGTAATACAGATACTATCCGTCTAATCACTCCATCAGCAACTAAACCCACTTTGTTATCATCTTCTAAACTAAGATTCAAAAGCAAAGATAGAGACTTTTCTTGTAAAACCTGATTACCAGAGTCAACACAATCCAGAACAGCACGAACAGCTCCTGACTCAGTGACTTTTCTCCTGATTGACGAGTCTCGCTTTGTGAGTCGGACGAGACGTGTCAGTGACTCGAGCTTTGATGCATTAGACGACGATCGAGAGATGAGTGTGGAGATTAAGGATTGGGATTGAGACTGAGAGTGATCTTGTTGAGTTCTGGGATGTGATTCCTTAGGGCTCATATGAGCAACATTTGAAATTAAGCTTCGTAGAGCGTGATTGGGAATCAGAGAAGGGTTTTCGGATAACGGGAGCTTGGTGATTGGGCAAGTTCGATTGCCGGAGTCAATCCACCGTTGGATAGAGACTCGATCGAAAGTATGACCCGATTGGAGGATAACTGGGTCGGACATAATCTCGAGAGAGATCGGGCATCTGAAATCGTTTGGCAATTCAAACGCCATCTCCACACTGTTTTAGAGTTCCGACTGAGGAAGAGATAAGATTGCACTGAGACAGATATTGAGGGGAAGGGTTTATAAGATTCTTGCAGCAGGGAACCAAAATAAAGACGCTTGCTTTTCTACGTCTTCTAAATTAAACCCAGAGAGAGAAGACCGTGAAGCTTTTGCAGCAATGGCTTTTGTCTGAGATTACGAAATTGCCCCTTCTGTTTAGTTGACGTCCGGGCAAGGGTGTTTTGGGTACATAGGATATTATCACCTGTTCTAGAAACTTTAGTTTTCTTTCACTGAAGATTTCGTGGACTTTTTTTTTATTTTTTTTGTTTCCCGTCAAGAATTTAGGCACATCGCATGATTCACGTCTCTTGATAAAAGCAGAGACCTTTTTTCTTTCTTTCTTTCTTAAATGTTAAATTTTATGGATGTTTTTGTATATTGGGTAGTTTTTAGAGTAATTTATTTAACACATATTTTCATTTATGTTATATATATAACTTTTTATAAAAAAACATTTTTTATATAACATAAATCTTTTAACTTTATGTTTTTATAGTTTAGGATTTAGGGTTTATGACTTTTAAATTTTACCCCTAAAAATTCTCATCCTAAAATAGCTTACCCAAACAAAAATAAATAAATTATAAACTTTATAAAATACTATAAATGTCTCATAATATTTTTATGGTTATTTATGACAAAAAAACTTCATCTGATACTACTTTAAGGAATTTCTCTTGTTTTTATGTATTAATATGTAGTTTAGGTAGTTTTATGTTTAAATTTAAAATAGATAGTTTTTAGGATAATTTTAAAAGAAAATAAAAAATACTAAATTGAAAACTACCATGAAAACTACATATTTTCCAAACTAAAACTTAAAACTACTTAAATCAAGATATGTCGACGAATTGACTCATAAGAATCATTTAATCTTATAAGAAACTTGGTGACATAAGCTTTTCCCACAAAGTAACACCACTACATTCACACTTTCGATAAATGCACAAAGGCAACTCTACATATAACAAAATTTCTATAAATTAATAATATTGAGATCAATATATTTTATGACATTTTATTAATTTATCGTGTTTATTAATTTATAGAAATGGTATTTGGGTTAAATTATCAATTTGGAACAAAAAAATTATTAATTTATCGAATATTAATTTATAAAGATTTCACTATAGTTTCTATCCTAATCCCACAATGTATTGTGTATACTAACAGGAGCGGACAATAAATATATAATTCTTTGTGCATGTAAATACATCTATCAGCAAATTTGGTTTCTTCCTTGATTGTAACACCCCCTAACTCTTGATCGACACTCAGAAGCAAAGCATCCGAGAATAAACCATCTCGATCCATCAGGGGCTTTACCCTGGGCATTTGACAATTTTAGTTTAATTTTCCTTTTTCAGACAACTTAGATGTACGTCACTTCTGTTTTATATTTGTCTTTTTCTTATTTTATCAAGAATAACAGCAACTTTGTGACTTACTATTTACTATACACCATTTTTTAAATTATAAATAACTATGTACAAAATTGAAAATTTTTATGATACAATTTTAAAAAATTTATGACACGTATAAAATTAATTTCTGGGTCCGCCACTATATACTAACATCTATAGCACCTTATTGTATAATATTAAGTCTATGTTCTATTTCATAGACACGAGGTGCATCATTTTACTTAAACATAACCATGAGATTCAGTCAAATACTTTCAGCAGTCGAGATGAATAACAAACTCTTTCTTATTTTTTTTGACACATAATTCATCAACCATGTAGCAACCATATCATTGAAATGACACCAAGAACCATAATCGATCTCTATGATTAGCAGAAGGATTTGTACTTTTACCATCGAGTTTGTTTCTTATATTGAGAGCCATACGCACGGATTATCACTAAGAGTGAAAATCAGCGCCAGTTGAGAGACGATCAAAATCAATAATCAATCCTGCATGATCCTAGTTATGAAAGAGAGAGAAAATTAAACTGAATTTCCATAGATAGTGAATGAAGTGTAAGATATTTTTCTCATATATATATATATATACACACGTGCGTAACTTAGGCGGCCGCTTAATCACTCAACGACAGTTTTCAGCTGCGATTTTGTCTAATCGGAATAATTAATAGTTGTACCGATTTTTTGCCAATTAATCTCCGTCTAGCCGATTTTTTGTAGATTAATCTCCGTATAGCCGATTTTTTTTAAATAATTTTTGTTGTCAAAGTTTTTTTTTACAAAATTTAATAAAACTTTGGCCCAATTACAAAAAAAAAAATCAGTAACCATCCATTAATGTTTATTCGTTTTACGTCTAATTTCTGATTTTAAACCCT
This sequence comes from Cardamine resedifolia, assembly GCA_014578085.1. Taxonomy (NCBI): domain Eukaryota; kingdom Viridiplantae; phylum Streptophyta; class Magnoliopsida; order Brassicales; family Brassicaceae; genus Cardamine; species Cardamine resedifolia. Next base: position 17,032 of record VBRH01000498.1, on the reverse strand, counting down.
AATCAAAATTAAAATGCAAAATGAGACTAAAGTACCGATGAAATCAAAAGCAAATCAACTATATTATTAATTGTATATTTGTATTTTACGTTGATTTATAAACTATTATTAGTATTAGCTTAGTATGGATTTATAAAACTAAAACAAGTTGAAAATACTAAAAAAAAACCTCAAAACTAATCCATGATTATTCCTCGTTTACTCCTCGATTTTTTTGCTAGGCGCGCTAGGTCTACCCCGAACGTCCGACTAACGTCTAACGAATTTTAAAACATGGGTTAAAAGTAAGTATGCCGTCAAAAATAAAGAGAGTAATTATTAAAGAGAACAAAAGAAAACTCAATCTAGCAAACTAACTCTTATGTTAATATTCTCTAAACACATATACAAAAGAGAGATCTAGCATTCTTTTTTTTTTTTTTT
>VBRH01000498.1:0-10520 GCA_014578085.1 Cardamine resedifolia | reverse complement strand
TAAATGTATAGTTCTGTGTGAAAAAGAAAATCAAAAGTATTTAAAATAATTTAATCTATATATAGAGAAGGAGAAGAAACAAAATTGAGTTATGAATGAAACATGAAAATCTATGAAAGAAAAGATGAAAAGTTAAATATTATGTATTTATAACTAATTAAAGCCATTAAAAGATTCATCAAAAAGAAATTGACTAAGGGGTGCAAATGATAGATGTGAACTAAAATTATAGGGTCAAAATAATAATTTAAGCCAGATAATGTAACAAATACTAATTGGATAAGATTATAAAAAAAAATTCATAAATGTTATGGGGTTAGCTGACCCCCTCCCCACCATGTACCTCCGCCTCTGAATCTCCTAATAAAAAATATTTTCTTTATCAACAGACTATATTTTTTTTTTTGTGCAACTGTCAACAATCACTATATATAACACATATGTATGTTTACTTGTAAAAGAGATGGAAATATTATAGCACATATGCACACTTTTTATGTGTATTAACGTCTTTTATGTGTATAGGCATATATATAGCACATGCACCACCTTTTATGTGTAGTAACGCCTTCACAACTTTTGTGTGTTTAGCTATAATTTACGGTTTACACGTTTAAGACTTCTTTCTTTTACATGTAATGCACATAATTTGTATGTGTTTATCTGTGTATATACAACGTATATGATTAAGTTATTTTATTTTCTTCTCTATCATTTTATATGGATTTTTAGAGAGAGATAAAAGGAGGGCTTTTTTTTTTAAAATGGGGAGGGATTTACTAGTAATATTTTTTTTAATGATGTTATTTACATAATCTTTGTTACCACCATATTTTAGTTTGTTATGGATTTGGTAAAATAAAAGGAACGAAAGCTTTTATAAAATTTTACCTTCCCAATTGATTATAAAAATGCAATTAATAAGTTTTTGATAAATTAATTATTTGTTCTTGTTTAATATAAAATAATAGATGTGGAATGTCGGAAGAGGGAGTGCAAGTTCGATGATATGCATCAACGAGGAGTATGTGGAGATAACGGAGAGGTGAAGTGTTTCCAATACTTTAAAAGAAATGGAGACGATGTTAATGGTTGCAAATGTACTACTGAAAAAGGTAAAATCTCTTAACAAGCGTCATTGCCGTTGTAACATTTGCAAATATGTCCTATAATTTCGTAACTGATAAATAAAACCCACTTCACGCCGGATGCAATATTCGAGCGTGGTGAATTAAATTTATCCAACAAATGAAATCTGCGTTTGGAGAGAAACATGTACTACAAGCAGAACAGATTTTAGTCACGACATAATTGTCATGGCTAGCTATACAGAACAAAAGTATTTGATTTCATGGCTGTTCGGTGGTCAATATGTGCCTAATTAATTAGCCATCAATTTTTCATGGATTTTCTGTTGATTACCACCGTAAATGGTTGACCACATTTACTTTTGTTCACTGGTTGTCTGCGACTATCACTGTGACTATCAATCTTGGCCTACAAATGTTTTTGCAGTTTGGCCACAAATAGCCAAATATGGCGATGCTTTTTGCCACGGATTTTCAAAAGCTTTCCACTGACCAAAGCATCTTATGCTATACTTAATCATAACCTCTTTGTGAATCTCTAGAGATGCAACATTAGCTTATACCTTATGTCTTTGCAAACGATTTCTCACTAAATTACCAATGGGTGAAATTCATTCAAATCAAAACGAATTCTCATTACACACTCACATCAAATTTTACAGAAAAAGTCCCTTTTAAAAACCTTACCATCCAACGCCTAGCCGAAGGCTTTTAAACTCAAGTCCCTTTAAAAACCTTCCTATCCAGCGCTTAGTCTCACTTCCTAAATCTTACAACCGTGTAAAGCAGTATTATTGTGAAGCATACCTTGTTTTGTGAATTAGCCCTTTTATTTTAGAACATACTTTATTTATGAAGCACACTTTTTTTTTTTGGTAAAATTCTTCTTCTCTTTTATTTATATCTCTATATATATATTTATAAATTTTTTCAAGTACAACTGAACTAAATCATTGAAAGTGGTGTTGATTTTAAATTGCATGTATTTATATATTAATCCTAAGTTGCCAAGATAATCGGAAACTACATTGTTTTCACGAGCCTAGCATACAAGTAAAATGTTGTTGCAATATTCCATGATTTTTCCTGCCTTCAATTAATTCATTTTCATAAAATTTCATTATTTATCAACAATTATTAAATCTACACGTGAAATTATTTTCACGCTGCCAATATAACATAGGTTCAGCAAGTGTAGTGTTCTCAAGTGTATTCTTCGCTGCATTCAAATTTCAAAGTATATTAGAACATTGTCGGACCTTTTTCGTTGATAATTTTATAAGATTAAAGAATCGTTGGACGAAAAAAAATGACATAGTAGAGTCGACCGACCTGGGTTTGACTTAACTGAATGAATTAAACTCGTGACCATATTGTTGTTGCCATATTCCATGACTTTTTCTGCCTTCAATTAATTCATTTCCACAAAATTTCATCATTTGTCAACAATTATTAAATCTACACGTGAAATTATTTTCACGCTGCCAACATATCATAGGTTCAGCAAGTGTGGTGTTCTCAAGTGCATTTTTTGCTGCATTCAAATTTCAAAGTATGTTAGAACATTGTCGAACCTTTTCGTTGAAATTTTTATAAGATTAAGAAATCGTTGGACGAAAAGAAAATGACATAGTAGAGTCGACCGACTTTGGTTTGACTTAACTGAATGAGTTAAACTTGTGACCATATTGTTGTTGCTATATTCCATGACTTTTTCTGCCTTCAATTAATTCATTTCACAAAATTTCATCATTTATCAACAATGATTAAATCTACACGTGAAATTATTTTCACGCTGCCAACATAACATATGTTTAGCAAGTGTGATGTTCTCAAGTGCATTCGCTGCATTCAAATTTCAAAGTATGTTTGAACATTGTCGGACTTTTTTTGTTGACAATTTTATAATATTAAAAAATCGTTGGACGAAAGGAAAATGATATAGTAGAGTCGACCGACCTTGGTTTGACTTAACTGAATGAATTAAACTCGTGACCATATTGTTGTTGCCATATTCCATGACTTTTCCTGCCTTCAATTAATTCATTTTCACAAAATTTCATCATTTGTCAACAATTATTAAATCTACATGTGAAATTATTTTCACGCTGCCAACATAACATAGGTTCAGCAAGTGTGGTGTTCTAAAGTGCATTCTTCGCTGCATTCAAATTTCAAAGTATGTTAGAACATTGTCGGACCTTTTTTGTTGACAATTATATAAGATTAAATAATCGTTCGACGAAAGGAAAATGACATAGTAGAGTCGACCGACCTTTGGTTTGACTTAATTGAATGAATTAAACTCGTGACCATATTATTGTTGTCATATTCCATGACTTTTCCTGCCTTCAGTTAATTCATTTTCACAAAATTTCATCATTTGTCAACAATTATTAAATCTACACGTGAAATTATTTTCACGCTGCCAACATAACATAGGTTCAGCAAGTGTGGTGTTCTAAAGTGCATTTTTTGTTCCATTCAAATTTCAAAGTATGTTAGAACATTGTCGGACCTTTTTCGTTGAAAATTTTATAAGATTAAATCATCGTTGGACGAAAGGAAAATGACATATTAGAGTCGACCGACCTTGGTTTGACTTAACTGAATGAATTAAACTCGTGACCATATTGTTGTTGCCATATTCCATGACTTTTCCTGCCTTCAATTAATTCATTTTCACAAAATTTCATCATTTGTCAACAATTATTAAATCTACATGTGAAATTATTTTCACGCTGCTAACATAACATAGGTTCTGCAAGTGTGGTGTTTTCAAGTGCATTCTTCGCTGCATTCAAATTTTAAAGTATGTTAGAACATTGTCGGACCTTTTTCACTGATAATTTTATAAGATTAAAAAATCGTTGGACGAAAGGAAAATGATATAGTAGAGTCGACCGACCTTGGTTTGACTTAACTGAATGAATTAAACTCGTATCAAAAATCAATTTACAATAGTAAATCTGTAAATTGAATTATATGATTATGTTTTAATATATCTAAACAACCTCTAAACAAAACCAAACCGAACTAACGAAAAAATGAATTAGAATTTAAATGGTTAAAACAAAATCTGAACCAAAGTTGGTACTTAAACCAAACTCGATTCGAAAACCAAAACCGTTAGAAACTGATGAATGACATTCAATTTTAGTTCTATATTTTCAATAAGTTTAAAGTTTGATATCCAGAAAAAAAATATCAAAGTGGGAACCGGTTTAGATACCCGAATTCGATGAGAAAAGTCATTTAAAGACCATTTACGATTATTTTATTTAGTTCCATATACTAAAACGATTGCAAACGTTTCCATAGGCTGCTGGTCTTTCTAGTCTCCATAATGCTCAACTCTTTGAGACTAAGAGTTCAAATCCCACGCCTCGCTCATATTAAATTTTATTTTCATGTTATAATTATCTATTATAACGATTTTAATCCTAATTAATTCAGTTAGATTTGGTATGGGTTTTTGTTTTAAGATTGTATTAACTCGTCCACAAATTATGTAATAAGGAAACCCTTAACAATTCAATTTACTCCAATCTTGTTCTTCTCTTTTATGCTTTACAAATTCATTAAATCAACCCTAAGCACAACAGAGAATTAATATGCATACAAATAGATTGGCTAAGTAGGTTTTAAATTACCGAGCATCAAGGACTGAAATAGTGATTTGGTTCACTGACCAAGATATATCGTCGGGCTGTTTACTCGACGAAGAATCAGTCTCAAGAGGACTTCTCCCCAGGCAATAACCGGGCGGTTTAGGTTGAGGAATAGTCGTTGCTTCGCTTCCGAGCATCAAAACCACCAAAGACATTGTTGGTCTGTCCTCTGCATGTTCTTGAACACATAAAAGACCAATTTGTATGCATCTTAAGATTTCATGTTGTCTGACCATTGATGAAGAATCTGTGATGATTGGATCTATGATCTCTAGCCCGTTTCCTTCTTTCCAATTCCTCCACACCTGTGTATAAGGATCGAAACTTTTTTGTGTTATCATTAGATTTTGAGTTGGAAACAAGATCAAGTTTGAGTAGTTTAAATCTTACACAACCAAGAAGATTGAGGTCGCCGTTCGAATCATAGAATCCTTTGTTTTTCTTGCCACTTATAATCTCAAGAAGCAAAACACCAAAGCTGAAAACATCTGACTTTATTGAGTATATCCCGTCCATTGCATACTCAGGAGACATGTAACCGCTGCATAACCAAGATTAGAATTAAAAAAAAAAATTAACTTTTTTAAATGCAGATTTAAGACAGATTTTTGATATTTTTGGAGAATGATTGCTTACTAGGTTCCAACCACCTTCCTTGTGTTAGCTTCTGTTTCATCCCTTCCAAAGATCCTAGCCATCCCGAAATCCGAGATCTTTGGAGTCATATATTTATCAAGCAAGACGTTGCCTGCTTTCAAGTCTCTATGGATGATCCTAAACCGCGAATCTTGGTGAAGGTATAGAAGCCCTCGAGCAATACCATTGATTATATCAAATCTCATTTGCCAATTTAGCATAGAGCTTCGATTTTTATCTGCAAATGAATCATTACCGAATTGAGTACATCATTGCCAAAGATATTCAATTGTTAGAACAGAGTTGTAAGAAGCAGAGAGGCACTAACCAAAGAGATGAGAATCAAGGCTTAGATTCTCCAAGTACTCATAAATTAACATTTTCTCGCCTTCATCAACGCAACAACCTAAAAGTCGGACAAGGTTTATGTGCTGAAGCCTTGCAATCAATTTCACCTCGTTTTTGAACTCATTGGTCCCTTGAAATGATGTCTTTGATAGTCTCTTCACCGCGATTTCTTGACCATCAAGTAACCTTCCCTGTGACCAGACATTATATTACACAAAGGAAATTTTGTCCAATGATAGATTCTGAAGTAAGTTTTCAATCTTTTTACCTTATAAACTATACCAAAACCACCTTGGCCAAGCTTGTTGGAGTTAGAGAAATTTTCAGTGGCAATGGCAACATCTTTAAACTCCATCAAGGGCATTTCAAGGTCCTCTGTTTTGTTTTCTCTAGAAATGTGTCTCCTACTTGATATTACCACTTCGTTCATTAGCAAATCTCGGCTTCTCACTAGATCAACTGTTTCATTCAGACACCAAAAACAGTCAAGATATATGATTATCAAAATTTGCAGACAAAATAGAGGAAATAAAAGTTATTGATTTACCAATTGGAGTTTCAATTGCTATTGATCGCTTCTGCTTCCTTTTCCAAAACCAGAATATGATGAAACTAAAAAGAAGCAAAACGCTCACTCCAACACTCGAGCCTATGATTTTTGCACTTCTGTTTTTCTTCTCCTCTGAAATAGTGAAAAGAGATGTCAATCGTTAGTATCCTACCGGCTAACGTGGCTCACATTACTTTTTTTTTTCTTTTTTTTCGTTTCAACCACAATAAATAAACACGACATTTAGGACTTCGAGTCTTCGACCAAGGGAATGATCGTTTTGCATTTTTAATAAAACTAATATTAGTTTTAAGATTTAGTTTCACAAAATAAAATAAAAAAGTTTTTATATATTGATATATTCTCTTCTCTTAACCAAAAAAAAACATGTTTTTCTCTTCTAGGTGTAGTAGTTATAAAAAAATTATATATCTCTCCTTAGTAAACCTTGTCGTGCTCTTGATTGAAAAATAAATGAAAAAAAGAAGGAAAATATTTGCTCTGTACTTTATATCCAAAACAAAATACATATACTACCTAAACATTATTTCTCTTGGCATTGGATCTACCTTAAACCATACTATTCTTGGGATAGAAAAGTTTTTGTGACTAATATAGTAGTAATCAAAAGTTTCAGTAATGCGCATGTTTTATTTTATTTTCGGTAAAGTAATGCGCATGTTAAGAAGATTAAAGTACGACCTTAATTTTTTAATTACCACAAAAAGTTCAGATATATGCAATTACTGAACGCCGTGAACATCTCAATCAAATTTAAGAAGTTTGAAATGAGGAAAAATAAAACGGAAAAACGTTTGGTTATATTCAAAGTCTGTTAAACAATAACAATGTGACTTTGACTTGCAATATTCAACACCAGTCTCACGTTCTACCGAAAAAAGAAAAGCGCATTATCTAATATCCAATCATTCAAGTTAGTTACTATTCTAAAAACCCTTAAAACGTTAGTTATTAACTTAACAAGAAAAACGTTAACTACTGTTTTGTTTTTAGCTTAATTAAAATATATTAGATTTATTATTTTTAATAAAAAAAAAAGGAAATTAGAAAATCTACAAGTACAATGTGACAAGATTACTCATTTACTTCCTACCAAAAAAAAAAGATTACTCATTTACTTAATTGTGTAATTTTTAGCAATTTTTCTGTTATATGATGTCTTTTTAGTGTATAAACTGTTAACATGGTTTGAAAAGTCTTGAAGATTATTAAAACAAAAATGCTAAAAAATGCTAAAAGATTTGAAGATTATTAAAACAAAGCATCTGTTATGATGTCTTTTTAGTAATGTATAAAACTGTTTACGTCTTTTGAAAAGTCTTGAAGATTATTAAAACAGAATGAAACAAGTTTTGTGGAATTAGAATCCAAAAAAGAGGTGACAAAAACGATGAATTATTCTACACTATTATCAACCGTTACTTAGCAAAAGTAATGTGGAAAATGGAAACCATATACACACACATATGTCATTAGGTGAAAATACTAATCCTGAATACATATATTTCCTAAATGATTTCCAAAGACTTTTTTCTTCTCGATTTTTAACCCCTTTTTCTCAAAATTTGATATTCAATTTCTTTATAGAGATAATGGAGAAGGAACTAACCAAGATCAGTAGCAGCCAATCTAACGTAAAGATCCTGACCTCCTTCAGCATAATTCCGAATATCAAAAAGCTCACCGGTCCAAATCACACAACCCGACCCGCCACCACGAATATCCGTATTCGCAAACGCCGTACAATTACAATCCGTTAAACACTTCTGTTCACATTCTTGCACACCAATTCCCCTGTCCACACTAGCCGCCGTAGTATCCGGCAATTTCATCTTCTTCAACCGCACAAAACCATCTCTGCCCTCGCAGCTCAGCTGCGTCTTCCTCACGCAACCATCCGAACCATCTCTTAACCCCCACACCTGTGGATTCCTCGGTGTAAACCCTTTAATACAGTTACAAACCGGTGACGTATTCGAGTCACAATAACCGTAAACCCCACACTCTTTGTATTCATCGCATTGGTCTTTTGGTGCATACCAGAACTGGTGCCAAGTCTGTGCTGCATCAATCCAAGTGAATCTTTGTAATGATCCCGTCGAGCTTAGAGTTAATTTCGAGTAAATATTGTTTTTAGTGACTCGGAATGAGTAAGTCACCTCTTCTTTACTCGTTGTGAAATTGAAAACCATGTAATCAAATGGTTGCATCTCCGGTACGCCACTAAACCGGATTCCATTCCATGGACCGCTCCGGTACACTCGTGACTCTCTGTTCCAAAGGAAAATCTCAGGGAATCCTTCGGTTTCGAGTTTGAACGAGAAATCGCCGCTTGATGGATCATCTGGACTTTTCCATGAACTAATAAATCTGTTGAAACCGGTTTTGAGATCCCAGCCGAGTTTCATCTCCGGAAGTAGAGTATCTGTCGGAAAATCGAAGCTCTGCCACAAAACACCATCTGGATTATTGTTGGTGGAGTCTCTGAGTATGAAATTACCGTTGTCAAGAAGCTCTGCAACCACCGGAGATCTCACACCTCCTCCGGTCAGATTCGTTGACCAAACAGGTGCATCGGATTGACTGAGAATGACGAGATTATTACCGGAGATTAAGAGAGTTCCGAAGGAAGTAGAGAGAGGATTGTCTCTGTTTGCAACCCAAACATAGGTTCTCTTAGAGATTGCTTTGTACCAAATCCCAAGATACCAACGAGAATTTGAAGCGGGCTTGAAGAAACCAAGCTCGAAGATATTACCAGGAGATACAATGGTTTTGTTGCTTGAGATAGTTAGAGAATCTGTAGCTGAAAAAGTGGTGGTAGAGACAGAGAAAGCAAGAAATAGAATCAAAACGAAGAAGACGGAGAAGAAGGTGTATGAACAGTGGTAGTTTGGTACGTCTCTCATCTCACATGTTCTTTTTTTTTTTTTTCCTCTCTCTCTCTTTCTTAAGAAAATTATGTGTATATTTGAGAATGTTTTTGGCTTTGGGGAAATCGAACATGTTTAGTGCTAAATGTGTGAACCTTATTTTTACTTGCTACTTATTTTGGTATTTGTCAGTAACATTTCCTTTTCGGCTTCATTTTTCTATTGGTCTGTTTTTGTATTTTGACACGCGGCTTATTCAAAATATCCGTTACTCTATCTAATCCTTTCACATTTTACAAATTCATGTATTTTCAAGTTTCATGATATCTGATCTAATCCTTACGGTTAGAGGCGTGCCTATGAGAGTAAAAAAAAAAATAAAGCATTCATCTTGGACCCCAAATATTAACCAAAATTTTGAATTTTTTTTGATATATTAATTAAATATGTATTTTAATGTGATTTGTCTTGAGTTTAAATTTTTATTTCATATATTAAGAAAGTAGTGTTATTTATTTCTAATATTTTACCAAAATTTTTAAAAATTTTGATTTTTGTTTATAGATAAAAATAGTGTTAATTAAAAATTGATTACAAATAGTATAAATTATATTTTATAGCCTAATAAATGTTTTATAGCTTAAGAAAATAGTACAAAATTAATCTTCACCAATCAAAAAATGTGTTTATTAATTATCTCTAATTTATCAGAAAATATGCTAAATTTTAGCTACAATATAGTTTATCGCTAAAAATTGTATATATATAACGAGTTTTTTTTCCGCCTTAGGTCTCTTAATGGTCCGGCTCTGCTTCCAGTACGGATAGTAAAATAAGTTACATGTATTTGACCTGCAAAAAATGGATTCATGATCAAAATTAGCCGACCCACTAAATACCCCGATAATTTGTTTTAATTTTTAATTGATCTCTAAATATTTAAATTTAGGGGAATTCATATAAAAAAATAAAAAACTCTAATTTAGAATATATTACTTACTTAGACTTATATTTGGGTTGCACTAGTTTGGAGAATAATTGGTTTTAATAACAAACTCACTACATTATACTAGAACAAAACTGACTCACTACATTATATTAGTTTCTAATCGTTTATATAAGTAAATAGTTACATATTTATATAAAATGGATATTTATTGATAGAATGAAAAATGAAATAGGTAGTTAAAAATATATTGTTACTCGACTCTTATCAACATGCAATATAAGTACTAATCTTGAAAAACAAAAAAAAAACATGCAATATAAATTTTGATGCTATTTATTAAAAGTCACATATACTCATTTTGAAGCGAATACGAATAAGGGATAT
>VBRH01000497.1:31776-43640 GCA_014578085.1 Cardamine resedifolia | reverse complement strand
ATGTTCTGGGCTAATCCGAATTCCTGCAACATTGCATTCATCATTTCCTTAAGAGTTCGGTTTTTTCGTTCTGCAACTCCATTGGATTCCGGTGAGTAGGGAGCGGTAGTTTGATGAATAATGTCGTGTTCCCTGCAGAACGCATTAAATGGTTCATCATATTCTCCTCCTCTGTCACTTCGAATCATCTTGATAGTTTTATCAAGTTCATTTTCTACTTCCAATTTCTATTCTTTGAATTTCTCCAAAGCGTCGTTACTACGTAATAAATATACATAGCAATATCTTGTGCAATCATCTATGAAGGTTACAAAATATTTTTTCCCACCTCTAGTTTGCTCAAATTTTAAATCACAAGTCTATATGAATTAAAGCTAGAGATTGTGTTGTTCTTTCCACGCTTGGTGATGGCTTTTTAGTGAGTTTAGCTTGGACGCAAATCTCACATTTATCTTTGCTTATTATGTGTTTTGGAATCAAATTCATGTTCATCAATCTACTCATAGATTTGAAATTAACATGTCCTAGGTGTTCGTGCCAAGTATTAAAAGACTCCAAAAAATAAGCAAGTGGTTTGTTATTCTCATTCTTCTTCGAGATAGAAGCCTCGATTACATCATTGTTACGGATAACCGCTTCAACCGACATTTTAAAAAGCCCATCACAAACAAACCCCTTACCCAAGTACATCCCATTTTTTGAAATCACAAGCTTATCCGCTTCTAGCTTAATAGTGAATCCATGCTTTGCGAATGAGGTGAGATCAAATTCTTCCTCATATCCGGCACGTGGACTACGTTCATCAACGAAAGCTCACGTCCAGAGGTAAGCTTCAAGACAATTTTCCCATAACCTTTGATCTATGAACTAGCGGAGTTCCCCATGAAGAGTTTCTCGTCACTCTTGTTCTTTTTGTAGGTTGAAAACATCGACCTATCCAAGCAAATGTGTCTTGTTGCACCAGTATCGAACCACCAAGTTTTTGGATGGCTTTCGGCAACATTAGTCTCGGTGACAACCGCACACATGTCAGCCTCGGTGAACTTCAACTTCGGAGACATCTACGTTTTCCCTTTCCATGTCTGAAACAATCACAAAAAATTGATGAGAACCAAAGTCAAATTATTTCAATTTATCTGGGAAATCAAGTAAACAACTGCAGTTTAACTTAATTAATTTTCTCGATTTGCAAACAAATAAGAAAAACCAAACAGTAGTTTCAAGTTAAACTTTTGATTTGCAGAAAATTAAAACAAGAGACAATAGTCTCGATGTCTAAGTGTTAGATTTTCTAAACACAACAGCAACCAATTCAGTAAAAACTGCAGGTTTAAAAAACAGAACAAACAAGGTTTGTTTCAATGAGTGTTGTCACGTACAAAATTAAAAACATCAACCAACGTTTGTTTTAATCAAGCCACGCTTCACTCTGCAAGTTTCAAGTGTTTTTCATTTTTTTTTCCTTTTCAGAATATCAAAGACAAAGACTCAATAAGACAATAAGTCTCAAACTGCAGGTTCCAATAAATAATTTTCTGCAATTTGCAAACAAAGAAAAACCAAACAACAGTTTCAAGTTAATCTTATGTTTTGCAAAAAATTAAAGCAACAGGCAATGATCTCAAACTGCAGGTTTCACGTGATTAATTTTCTGCGATTTGTAAACAAATAAGAAAAACCAAACCGCAGTTCAAGTTAATATTTTCAATTTGCAGAAAATTAACAGCAGGAGACAAGAATGTTGTAAACACAGGCAAGATTAAAACCAAACCAAAGAACGTTTGTTTCATTTGCTAGTCACAACAACAATCAATTCAGCAAACTTCAGATTTTTTTTAAAAAAACAGAACAATGTTTTGTCTTTTTCAGAAAAACATACTTAGACCATCATTAATTGGTCATCCTCTCATGAGTGTCTTCAAAATAAATTAATATTAAAATTTTAAAACACTCATAAGACACCATGTCTAGTAAGGGTGTTACGGAGCAGATATCCGGGATATTTCAGGATATCCGGGATATTTCAGGATATCCGTATCCGTATGATCCGTGAAAATACTATCCTTATTTGGATCCATAAATTGTGGATATCCGTATTTAGGATATCCGTATTAAGAATATTCGTGAAAAAACCGGATATCCTTGGATATCCGTGAAAAAATCAGACCAGATCCGAAAAATTGTCTTATCCGTATCTGTATCCGTATCCGTCTGATCCGCCAATGTAGTATTCGTATCCGTATCCGTTTGGTCAGGATATCCATTTTTTCGGATCGGATCTCGGATCGGATCACGGTTATCCGCGGATCACAGATTTTATGCTCAGGCCTAATGTCTAGAATGTATATGGAAAGACATTTTACATTATATGGGAAGACACTTTACCTCTTTTTACTCAAATTTTATTTATTTAATATTTGAAGACACCCACAAAAATATATGCAATGTGGGTGCTCTTAGAATCGCAATTCAGAGTCTGATTATCAAAACCACTTTTGATTATAAAAAAATTGCAGGTCTGTCGTAGACAATAAACAACTAAATCAGAGCCTCCTTGTAATAACACACAAGCTCTTATCACAATGTTTTTGAAGTTTAACCAATCGCAATTGGTAAACTCAAAACAGAGACTTGTAAACACACAAATTCTTCCACGTTTATGAAATCTCAATTTCAATCCGTTAGATGTTTATAGAACAACAACGGATTCAAAGAGTTAAGAATGTAAGAGCACAAATTAGCACACTAAATTGAAACTAAAATCCACAAATGTTAAGGGAAGAGAACAAATGGAGGCGAGATTAATCTATTTCCTTAACTCTTTGAATCTCCCGCAGTGCAACGAGAATCTATGATCCAAGAGTCCCAAGATACAACCACTATCAACCGATTTCACAAACACTTGAAACTCGGTTCTAAACGAACTATCACTTCTACGATACTCTCAAACAAACAGACTTACTTGTAAGAGAGATTGATGGAGGATTTTTGTGTGTAATCGTATATCTATAAAAAAAGAGGAAGCGCTCTTGTTTTATACCCACGAATCAAAGAGAAGTGGGTAACGTGATGAAGCCACAACCTCCATGAAACTGATTTTCAGGGATCGTAGAAAACAGAGAAGACCAAGTTGACTTATCCCTTGTTTTCTCCGTTAATTCACCCTGAGCAAACATGAGCTTACCAACCATTAAGGCCCATTTCTAATTCACACATATCAATTTAACTAAGCCCAATTAGCTTAGTTAAAAATTGGCCCAACAAATGGAACAGCCTGATTCCATCATGTGAAATAAACCAAGAATATTATATCTATTAAAGAGATAAATGGTTACAATAAGAACTAAAATCTCAGAGACAGACAAACATGTAAGTGCAAACTTAGCTGAATGCATGAGGTTGCTGGAACAACATGATGAGTGTGTCACTCAGCGAAACTGGAGCTGGAACTAATGCCGACGTGGAGATGGCGCCAACAGTTAGCTGTGGAATGAGCGCCAACAGAGAATATCGGTTGAGATACTTGATATACACGATCAAGATTGAAGAAGATTTGGTGTTATCCAAGTTGCGGAACTTGACCTAGGAGGCTACCTAATCACTAAGTGTATAAAAGGTGATTGAGGAAGCACTTTGGAGGTCAGCCGTTTACAGCAAGAAAAGGAGAATTAACTTTTCTTGTTATCATAGAGAGTAGTGATTGCTCTGTTAACGGTGATTTAGAGAGACTTCATTTATTAGATTAGAAATCGATTGGTTGTAAGTTAATTGAGTGAATCTTAAGCTTAGTCTAGAACCAGATAGGAGTGTGTAAACATCTTATTCAGATTTCTAATAAAGTTATTAAACTCGGTGCGCCGGAGTTTTGGAAAATTGTGTTCTTGTCCATCCAACGTTTTTCAAAACATTGGTCGCCTAGAGAACAACCTGTTAAGGCATAATCATAACAGCTATACAGAGATTGAGAAGGAAGATGATGATGATGATGATGATGATGATCAGAGATTGAAGCAGAGAAAGCTAGTAATTATGTAGCTAGCATTAAATCTAGAGGCACGCTTAGTTTGGTAAAGATTAGAAAGTTCGTGGTGGAAAGACTGAAGTTGACAAGAGTTTTTATACACAACAAACTTGCGCAAGTACAGAGATTGAAACGGTAAGGAGTTAGCTACGTGTTGAAAGGCCATTAGCTTTCCATTTCTCACTATGGCTGCTAATTTTAATTAAGGAGTATGAGACGAATGAGGATGTGGGGGATTTATTGGGATTATGATCTTACAACATATTTTTGTGTGATTATATGGTATACACCACATTATAGTACAAGATTTAATCATTTTCTCCTAGTATAAATCTAGCGAGTCTAATTTTGGTTTGGGTTTCCTAATGCTACCATACATATGTTTCTTCATGTATCTTGTTTTGTCATGTATCAAGTATCAGAATATAGAAAAAGTAGATATGTGATTACATGTAACATCTCCCTCATTATATTTGTATATTTTCTTCCCTTCTACAGTCTTTCTCTATTGTATAAATCCAGAGCATTGCTCTTGTAAATTATTCATTCAATCATATACCTCAATATGGTATCAGAGCAAAAACGGTCATAATATATTTTTTTCTTTTCCTTTCCTGCTTCTTCTTCTTCTTCGTCGTCTGCATCACCTCTATTTTTTTTTCTTCTGTCCAAACACCATGGCTTCAGACAGTCCACATCATAACTCCTCTACTGAACACACCACGGTATTTAATTCCAAAGACCCAACCACCACACTTATCCCTATCAACATGTCCAACATTACAAAACTCACTCACGTCAACTACATCATGTGGACCAATCAGATTCGTGCCCTTCTTGAAGGACATGAACTTCATCAATTTCTTGATGAATCTACACCTATCCCTCCTACCACTGTTATGATCGATGGTCAAGTGACTCCCAATCCTGATTACGCTCCGCGGCGGCGCCAAGATCGTCTTCTCTACAGTGCTCTCATCGGAGCTATTTCATTACTGGTTCAGTCCGTTGTGTCAAGTGCCCAAACGACCTCTGATGTATGGAGTCTTCTTGCTGCGACATATGGGAACCCCACCAGATGCCATATACGTTAACTAAAATTCCAGATCAAGACTTGTGTTAAGGGCACCAAAACCATCGCTGAGTATCTCCGTGTCATCAAGGCCAAAGCTGATGAACTTGCCCTGCTTGGAAAACCTTTGGATCCAGAAGATCTAACAGAACAAATTCTTGCAGGGTTAAGTGAAGACTACAAACCTGAGATCGATGCAGTCAATGGTCGAGATGCTGTAATTTCCTTTGCAGAACTTCATGAGCACCTACTCAACCGTGAGGCAATGATTATGTGCAATGAATCTCCACATCCAGGTCCTATCACAGCCAATGCAACAGATACTAGACCAGGTCAACATTGGCGGTCAAACAACGGCCTCAATCATAATGCTCGTAACAACAATCACTTCTCACCGAATCACAACAGTACTCGTCCTCCATGCCCATATCTTAGCCGTTGCCAAGCGTGTGGTACTCAAGGTCACAGCGCCAAATACTGCCCTCAATTTTGCATAATTCCTGGTGGCTCAACACCGTGGCAAGGTCAACAACAACAACATCAATCATGGAAAACATCCCCTTCACCACAAGCGTGGCAACCCAGGGCTAATCCTGCCTTGCTCTCTGGCCCAAACTCGTCTACATGGCTGGTCGACACCGGAGCATCACACCACATGACGTCTGATCTTGCTAATCTGTCACTCCATTCTCCCTACAATGGAGGTGATGACGTGCTTTTAGGCGATGGCTCTGGATTATAAATCTCCCATACGGGTTATTTATCTCTTCCCTCCTTTACTCGTCCTTTTTTCTAAACAATGTTCTTTATGTTCCTTCTCTTGATAAAAATTTAATTTCCGTCTTTCAATTATGTTCAACTAATGGAGTTTATGTGACCTTCACATCCACCTATTTCCAGGTCCGCGATCTGATCACGGGGGCGTTACGCCTGGAAGACAAGCCTAGAGGGAGCCCTTACGAGTGGCCTAAGCATCATAGTTCAACTCAACCTTCTTTAGCCTATGCGACTGCCATCAAAAATTCAATGTCTGATTGGCATTCTCGATTAGGACATCCTGCGTTACCTATTCTTCAAAATATTATTTCAACCTTTAGTTTACCGTTATCTTTAAAATCTTTATCAAACACTCCATGTAGTGCTTGTTCTATCAATAAAATGCACAAGTTACCATTCAAAAATTCAACTCTTCTTTCTACTCATCCGCTTGATATTATTTTCTCTGATGTGTAGACATCACCCGTTATTTTAATTGATGATTTTAAATATTATGTGATTTTTGTAGATCATTTTACTCGATATACATAGTTGTATCCTATGAAACAAAAGTCTCAAGTATATGAGATATTTGTTAAGTTTAAGGCGTTGGTTGAAAATTGATTTCAATCAAAGCTAAAAACCTTTTATACGGATAATGGTGGAGAGTTTATTGCATTAGCGGAATTTATCTCTAGTAATGGTATTTCACATTTTACCACTCCACCACACACGCAGAAGCATAATGGCATTGCGGAGCGTCGTCATCGACATATAGTCGAGACGGGTCTTGCTCTCTTGACTCATGCATCTATGCCTAAGTCCTTTTGGACATATGCTCTCACCACGGCTGTGTACCTTATTAACTGTATGCCGTCGTAAAATCTTTCTTTAAAATCGCCATTTCAATGTCTTTTTGGCCAACCACCAAATTTTCAAAAACTTAAAATTTTTGGTTGCTTATGTTTTCCTTGGCTTAAGCCTTATGCATCACATAAACTAGATTCAAGATCAACTCCTTGTGTGTTTATTGGTTACTCACCAACTCAGAGTGCATATTTTTGCTTAGATCAATCTACTTCTCGGATTTATACATCTCGACATGTTATTTTTCATGAATATGTGTTTCCTTTCTCCATTACTACTCCCCTAACGTCTAACTTGTCTTCTGCTCATAAAGTTACAGAATTACCTGCAGATGTACCCCACGAGGTCTCTGTTATTCCAGTCACAACTCCGACAACTCCATCGAATATCTCACCACCATCTGTTGCTGAAACACCAGTTCTGGCTGAGCCAAGCTCGTCGTCATCCTCCATTGAACCTAACTCAGTTACTGATTCTGCGACATCTTCGACATCAACAAATGATTAATCAGTTCCACGTGATGATCATGTCAACCCCTCACCAACAAATGTTGTTGTCGTAGCTCCACCAGTTCCACCACTGCCTCCTCAAATAGGAATTAGTAATCGTCCACGGAAACCGGTCCAAAAGCTTAACTTGAGTGCGATTGTGGTTCCAGTCTCGGAAACTATACCTACCTCAGTTGCTGAAGCTCTCAAAGATCCTCGCTGGCGTCATGATATGTATGATGAATTGGAAGCCATTACTCGCAACAATAGATGGGATCTCACGTCTCCATCAAATGCAGCAAACATAGTTGGGTGTCGGTGGATATTACGATCAAAAGACATCCGGATGGCTCTATAGACAGATTCAAAGCGCGCCTTGTAGCCAAAGGCTTCCATCAACGCCTCGGAAACTTCGACAACTAGATGTCACCATTAGACCCGCCACCATTAGACTTGTGCTCAGTGTCTCTGTCTCCCGCAACTGGAAACTTCGACAACTAGATGTCAATAATGCTTTTCTCCAAGGCAAGCTTGATGATTAGGTTTTCATGGCTCAACCACCCGGTTTTTGCGATAAAGATCAACCACAAGCTGTTTGCAAACTCAACAAAGCCATATATGGTCTTAAACAAGCCCCACAGGCTTGGTACAATGAACTCCGTTCATTTCTTCTCCAAGCCGGTTTTACCAATTCCTTGGCTAATGTGAGTCTCTTCATCTACAACAAGAATGGGATCCTACTCTACATGTTGGTCTATGTCGATGATCTCATTCTCACAGAAAACAACGACACTTATCTCAACCGTTTCATTGAATCTCTTCAACTCGTTTTTCATTGAAGGATTTGGGCTCTCTTTCTTATTTTCTTGGTATTGAAGCTTATAGAACATCTCATGGCCTCTTACTAAATCAACATCGCTATATTGCAGATATTCTACACCAGAACAAGATGAGCACATCCACGCCAGTATCCACTCCAATGTGCCCGAACACGCCACTCACTCTTCATTCTGGCAGCCGTCTCAAAGATCCAACAGAATATCGAGCTACAGTTGGGAGCCTCTAATATCTCTCACTCACACGACCTGACATCTCATATGCGGTGAATAATTTATCTCAATACATGCATCAACCAACTTCTGATCATTGTCACGCCATTAAACGCATACTCCGATATCTTACGGGAACTTCATACCAAGGGATCTTCTTCTCGGCAACAAACACTCCATCACTACATGCCTTCACCGATGCTGATTGGGGTGGAAATAAGGATGACTACACCTCCACCGGCGCATACATTTTCTATTACGATCACCACTATATTGTTTATCACCACCATATTGCTTGGTCCTCAAAGAAACAATATGGTGTTGCCCGCTCATCAACCAAAGCAGAGTACCGCTCCATCGCAGACACCACTTCCGAAGTCTGCTGAATCACGTACTTACTCACGGAATTTGGAATCACCAATGCTACAACTCCAACCATCTATTGTGACAACAAAGGTGCGACATACCTAAGTGCAAACCCGGTATTTTACTCACGCATGAAACACTTGGCCCTTGACTATCACTTCATTCGTAATCATGTGCAATCAGGTCATGTTTGTGTCTCCCATATCCACTCCGCGGATCAACTAGCTGATGCACTCACAAAACCCCTCCCCCGAGCTCGCTTCCAAACACTGTGTATCAAGATCGGACTTGCTACCGCCAGTACGTCTTGCGGTGGCGTATCAGAATATAGAAAGTAGATATGTGATTACCTGTAACATCTTCCTCATTATAGCTGTATATTTTCTTCCCTTCTACAGCCCTTCTCTATTGTATAAATCCAGAGCATTGCTCTTGTAATTTATTCATTCAAATCATATACCTCAATATCAAGAATCTAATTCATTTTTCTTTGTTGACTCAGTTGTAGTCATCTGATTTTTGTCGTTATACGCAAGATAAGAAATCTCAATCATCTGGTTATACTTAATTCATTCAGTAAACTATCATTTTTCTTGAGAACACAAAGAATCAAAACTCCTCATAAAACCAAACATATTAAAGACCGAAGAACAAAATATATATTGTTTTATATAAACACTCATAAAAGTACAAACCCTAAATGCTATATTTCAGATTCAGACCAGACCATTGATTCTTCTATGTCTCGTGCTGATCTCTTAAAATCTTTTATCACATATATATTAATATAAAAAACATGTTTCTTAATCAGTCATATTACATAGCATTTACGAGTAAAACTTGTATCCCTTTGCTTGAATAACGATTGTCCTTAGTCCACCAATAGGCGATAGAACCATTAAGAAAAGACCGAACACGATACATACCTGAAATAAACAATAAACCAATTTTCATTTTTACAAGAAAACAATTTCATAAAACGCAAACGCTTAAAAATTAATGTTAATTTTACTTACCCAGTTGGCCCACCAAGACAAGCCGTATTTCTTGGGTTTGTAAATGGCTAGCCAAATTATGCAAGGGAGCTGAAAAAATAATAAGAATAATTAAATTAGATTATTAGACTAATTTCTATTAATCAAAACTCTAAAAAGAGTATGTACGTTTTGTTTTAATAAATAGTAAGTTAAAAAAAGTTTAGAAATGGCAATCTTACGAAGTATGTCGTTGGGGCAAACGCAAATCCACCAAAGAACGCCAAAAGCCCACCGAAGAACGGAAACGTCATTCCAACAAACATTGTTGCGGCTACAAAATCATAATTTATATGACAACAAAGAAAAACAGAAAATTAGATTCATGGATCCCACCTAACACCATAATTTATAATTTAAAAATACAAATATACATACAGTGAAATAATAAACACGAATTATGATTAATTTTCTTACCAACGTAGAAATTGCGGACAAAGAAGCGAAGAGTTGTGGTCGGTCTGAAATTTAGCTTCTTGACCAATAAAGTCTCCATCATATCAAATACCGGCATTGCATATATCTACAAATAACCAAGATGTTTAGATCCGGTTATTAGCGGTTCTCTTTAGTTAAAATTAAGAATCCGGTTTAGAATAACCGACCTGATAACTACCGATGACGTGGATCACGACAAAGATGTTAGCCACTGCGATTAACCATGCCGGTTTCTTAAGTGACATGAGAATATTATCTTCGACATCGTTTCCGAAAATATAATATCCGACAAGAGCCACCGGAAAATAACAAAGCGCGACGACGATGTAAGCGACGATGACTCCTCTCCACATCGGACCTTTTGAAGGTTTCTCAGGCGTTGAAGGGATTGTTGCTTGGATCTCAAGAACAACGTTGTGGCCCGCGTAAGCAAATGCCACATCACCTAAACCGCTGAAGAAATTGAAAACCGTACCGGCCGTTGTTTTTGCTTTGTAACCATATTGAACATCTTCTTGAACACCTTTGGTCGCTGATGATGCCCATGCGATTGTTGAGTAGCTAGAGACAATAAGAATCCGGTTAACAAGTTTAATAATACAGATTTGTTGAATAAACCAGATAAACCAAACCAAACCGAACCGGTTTAAATAATTTACCTGAGAGACATAACCGCAGCGGCTAGAGAAACGCCAGAGATGGAATTGAAATTGGGAAGATGAGAAAGGACGAAGTGAACAGAAGCAAAGATCATGATGAAATAAGTAAGTTTGATTGGTTTGCAATCATCACAAACAAGCTCATGAAATTTCTTTAGCGATTTGCCTCCAGTAACCATATAAACGATGCAAACACCAATTTCCACGATCAACTGTTGAGGCACAACTATATAAAGACCAAGCTTTTCTCCAAACGCATGTTGTCCAAGTTCGTGGTAGCGATCAAAACGTTTTCCTGGAACCATTTCGTGCATCTCCACCATTTGCCATAATGTGTATAGTGTTATGATCCATGATAAAACCAAAACTGCAACTCCTGGTCCCCTGGAAAAAAAAAAAATTAAAATCGGTTTTAAGTTGGAGAGATCCGGTTTAGAATAAAGTTAACCGATTTTGGTTTAGGAAAATTTTACCAGCCGAGCTGAGACATGGCATAAGGGAGTCCAAGAACTCCGGCACCGACCATGGCAGTGACATTGTGAAAAGCAGAGTACCACCACTTAGCATTTCTCGATGAAGTAATTGGTAACCAATCTTCGATCTCTTTTTGTCTTGCTAATTTCTCGTCATCCTGTTTGTTTTAAAATTTTAATTAGAAGAAGAGTCATTGATTTCATCATTTTTTGGATGAAAAGTTAAATACAATAACTTCTGCGGTAAAAAAAGAAAATGAAGTCAAAGTACAAGGGTGGGTTTTGGAATATCTCTTGGTCTAAACATGGTTTAGGGTTGGTAGACCAACCTTAAGAAAACATCTAAACAACGCGCAAAAATTAAACAAATCGATTTCGACATTTTGTGTCCACAAAATCAATGGAAGAAAAGTCAGCGATAAGTAAAAAGGTAGAAATAGTAACTTGTGGGGTAAAATGAAAATAAACTAAAAGTGTCAGGGTGGATTTTGGAAGATCTGTTGGTCTAGGTTGGTAGAAGTTCCCTAAACTTTGGAAAAGTTAGAAACTGACCCTACAGTACTTTAAATCTTAGATCTGAGCTTACGAACAAAAGCCAAAAGGTAAAACACAGACAAGTCAATTCTGTTTTTTTTTTTTTT
>VBRH01000497.1:9015-24255 GCA_014578085.1 Cardamine resedifolia | reverse complement strand
TCATAAACCCTAGCAAAATTCTTTCTTCTCCGTCGTCTCAAATCTTTCTCTCTTCGTTCTTCTTCTTCATTTCAAGTTAATCAGAAGCTAAAATGGGAAGCCAACAAGCGGCGGTTTCGTTCCTTTCGAATTTGGCGAAGGCAGCTTTTGGCCTGGGAACGGCAGCGACGGTTCTGAATACGTCGCTTTACACCGTTGACGGCGGAGAAAGAGCTGTGATCTTCGATCGATTCAGAGGAGTTATGGATCAGACGGTCGGTGAAGGGACTCATTTCTTGATCCCGGTGCTCCAGAGGCCGCACATCTTCGATATCCGCACGAAACCTCACACGTTCTCTTCAATCTCCGGTACTAAGGATCTTCAGATGGTTAATCTCACCCTTCGTGTTCTTTCTCGCCCTGAGGTATAACGTTTATACTGCTACTTGAATTTTGAACTAGATTTGCTTCATTTCTCCGAATTGAGGTGTTTTTTTCAGATGTTAGCAAAGTGTTTAGTTTCATTTCGGAATTGGATTTAGGGTTTAGGGTTTTGATTATCTATGATTTTCAAAATTCGATTGATGCAAGTATTTAAGCAATTGTATTGATGACTTAGCTAATTTGTGTATATTCATTCTTAACTCAAGCTCAATTCTACTGAAGAAAGATCTTTTGGGGAACCACTTAGTATATATATTCATGATTTAGCTATTGAAAGGAGATGAGTTAGTATATATTCTGTTTTGATCATTTGAGATGTTTTTGTAGTTGATTATTGATGTGTTTATGTGATGTTAATCATTGTGAAGGTGTCACGTCTTCCATACATTTTCCAAACTTTGGGTCTAGAGTATGACGAGAAAGTTCTTCCTTCGATTGGAAACGAGGTTTTGAAATCTGTGGTTGCACAGTTCAACGCTGACCAGCTTCTTACAGAGCGTCCTCACGTCTCAGCGCTTGTTCGAGAGTCATTAATCAACCGCGCCAAAGACTTTAACATTGTGCTTGACGACGTAGCCATCACCCACTTGTCTTACGGTGTGGAGTTTTCAAGGGCGGTTGAGCAGAAACAAGTGGCTCAACAGGAGGCAGAGAGGTCTAAGTTTGTGGTGATGAAGGCTGATCAAGAGAGGAGAGCTGCGGTTATAAGAGCTGAAGGTGAGAGTGAAGCTGCTCAGTTGATCTCTGATGCTACGGCTAAAGCTGGTATGGGGCTTATTGAGCTTAGGAGGATTGAGGCTTCGAGGGAGATTGCGTCTACACTTGCTAGGTCTCCTAATGTGGCTTACTTGCCCGGTGGCCAGAGCATGCTCTTTGCTCTGAACCGTTGATCTTGATCAGAGATAATGGTATGTGAAATCTTAATCTGGATTTATGGAGTTAGAATCCATGGAATTAAGATGGTTATTGTCTTTGTTTGTTGTGTGATTTGTTTGAATACTTTCGTATTGTTGTATCTGCAGGTTGTGGGGAACAAACATTGCCGATATTTTAATGATCAACAAGTTGTGAATCTGGGTTGAATCAAAATGGTAAAATGCTCCTTTGTTTTCTGATGAAACTCTGAAGAAAAAAAAAAAGAAACTAGTTTCTTGAGTTATCAATTGTGCTGAATCTTTGCAAAAAAATGCTCTTTGAATTATATTTGGACCTTGTTTGAGATAACAAATTTTCAACAAATAAATCTGTTTTTAGACTGATTTATTTGGAACACATTGTATTTTCATGTTCTCAAATAGTTGAGCGACGGGTTTTACGTGAATTGAACTGTAGTAACCATACTTAACATTAGATAATGATAATTTCTTGTTAATAATTTGATTTATGAAAAAGCATTGATAATTACGTGTATGTATATCGGACCAGGGCCATGGCCAATCAATCTTATGCATTAGTGCCAGTTGCAAGTTTTCAGATAAATATTATTTTTCTACAAAACAAGTCTCCAATTATGTATTTTTATTTCTACAAAGCCGATTTGCAATAAGTGGAACCAATGACCACAAAAGCAAACACAAGACAAAAAGGCACTCACAAAGTGAACAGAACAAGTACAAGCTCACATACACACACCAAACTCAGCGAAAGATGATTATTCAGCAAGAGATGTCTGTCTAGTTGTGTACTTATCATATACATATACATGTAGATACATGTAATGTGTACATATACGTGTGTTTATAGTGTCGGAGGGATCCAGATATAGCCATGAGTTTGAAGATAACCAGCTTTCTCTAGTAGCTGATCAGCTTCTTTTGGTCCTCGGCTTCCTGGTTTGTATGGGATTGACTTCACTTCTCCTCTCTCGATCCTGTGAAGTAAAGGTGTGAAGATCTCCCACGCTACCTGTAATCATCAATAATTGACACCAGATTAGCTCTTAAATCGTATGATGCAAAAGTTTCTATATGCCTCGATTCTATCTATTGCTTTGGTTCAACGGTGGAGAAAGAAAAAGTTTCTACCTTTAATTCGTCTCTACGAACGAAATGTTGTTGATCGCCTTTGATTCTGCAGAGTGACGGGAAGAAAAAGGTTGAATTTGATAGTAACATGGAGGAACAGAACAAGCCAATTGGATATATTTTTCAAAGGCTATTGTGGTGGTATATATTTTTGAAAAATTGTTTCTTACGTGTCAAGGATTAAGCGCTCGTATGCCTCTGGGATCGAGACACCTTGATACCGTTGCCCATACGACAAGTCCAGTTCACTTTGCACAGTATTCATCTCTAGACCCGGTTGCTTAACCTGTGTAGCAAAAGCATAGCCAAGAGAGTTATGGTTCACTGTAATGGTTCCAGGTCAAAGTGAATATTTCCTTTTACTAGTTCAGTAAATTATGTGTTTGTTCATCATATACTTACAGTTAGTTTCATATACATTGCCTCTGAAGGTTGCAAGCGTATCACAAACTCATTCCTCCCCTGTTTTTGACCTGTTGCATGAGAGTCTCAGTAGATAAGTTTCAATTCGAAAAGCTGTAAGAAGAGCTTAAGCCACAGCGAAAATATGGTATCAGGATAAGAAAATACATCTGAATATGTCGCCTGGAACATCCTTGAACTGAATTCGAATTTCTGCCTTCCTTGAATTCAACGCCTTCCCGGCCTTTAGAATAAATGGAACACCTGAAAGATTATATCAATCAGCATGTCAATATGTAAGGTGTTACAATGTGTTTTTAGGTTTCAAGGAATTGTGTTTTGTGCATGAACAGTGGAGACTAGACACACATATGATCATGAGAACATGTGAGACCTACAACTTTTCTCATCTCCGTGTTGATTAATATGCACACTCCATCAGTGAATAATATCCATTCAATCCCAAGATTTCCAGTGATGTTTATGAAAAAGTCATGATCCGAGACAGTTGGAAGGTGCATGCAAACATGTCAGATTTGGGTTTATGTGTCCATTCAAACACAGGATTTTGGTTCAAAGTGCTTCGACCAAAAGATTTGACTTTTATGTCAATTACCAAATGGTTTTCCCGAATTGACTGATAAATGAAAAGATGAAGAGTGAAGTGGTACCTTCCCATCTTTCATTGTGTATGCGAAGAATCGTTGTGGCAAATGTTGGAGTGTTTGAGTCATTTGGAACAGTAGGATCATCCCTATACCCTTCGTATTGTCCAAGAACCACCTCGTCATCGCTTATTGGAACCACCGATTGAAGCACCTAAAGTTCACTAAAATAATCAGTAACTTAGAATTCATTGGCCGAAAATGCAAACGAAAAAATACCAACCAATCCAAGTAAACTCGCTAAGGAGACTTTTAAAGGGAAAAATGTAACTAGACAAAACAGTGATCTTCCCAAATCACATGAATTCAGAGAAAAAGGTAACGAAAGCCCGATAGAATGGCTAAAAGTGGTCAAAAGAATATTGATCACCTTCACTTTCTCATCCCGGATGTGCTCGGGTTTCAGAGATATTGGTTTCTCCATGGCAACAAGGCAAAGAACCTACAGTACTCTAAACTCAGTTAGTTGATACATGAAAGCATTTGCCCTTACAGAGAAACTTGAGGGAAATAATCTTGCCTGGAGCAGATGGTTTTGAATAATATCACGGATTATTCTGTGAAGCAAGAAGTGAAGATATCATCAGAAACGCACTGAGGTCATCTCATTTATAATCATATATGAAGAACAAGAAGACAGTAAGAAAGTATTACCCATATTCATCAAAATATCCTCCACGCCCTTCAGTTCCAAAATCTTCCCTGAAAACAATCTGCCAGAAGCATTTGAATTTTTAATGTGCATTGACTCTAAATAGCAATTTTATAATTTCTGTCTTAGTTATGCAGCCCTCACCTGCACATTCTCGATATTGTCACGGTTCCAAAGCGGCAAAAAGAAGCGATTGGCAAATCGTAGGACCAACTGCAAGTGATGGCATGGGATAAAACGATCAATAATTGTCTAATGAAATAGCTTGATGACTAGACCTCAATAGCCAAGCATGTTACCATGTTTTGGACCAGTTCCTTCCCAAGATAATGATCTATACGATAGATCTGCGATTCTTCAAACAACTCTCCAATCTGAGAACTCAGTTGCTCTGCAGATTCCAGATCCTTGCCAAACGGCTTCTCAACAACAATCCGTGTCCATCCACCAAGATCAGCTAGAAGTCATAAAACAATGTAAATACATAAATTGCAAAGCGACTCTAAACTTGTATTTTCCAAGCTGTCTACTAAAATGAAAAGAAACTCACATTTGTTCATGCAGCATGACTTGATCATCTTGCATACAGAAGGATACACAGACGGCGGAAGCGCAAGGTAAAACAGTCTCCTAGAAGACCCTTCAGAACTATTTTTGGCGATCTCGTGTTCCGAAATTGCTTTGTCTAATCTCCGAAACCCTTCCTCAGAATCATAAGGGCCACTCACATACTTAATCTACAGAAATTGAAACCAGAAACTCATTTTTTTCAGTACAGGAAAAAAAAAAAAAAACTCCATTCATGAAACTAACATCCCGAAAGAAACGGAGACTAACCAGCTGTAAAAATTTTGACAAGGCTTCTGCTTGCTCAGCATTCTTCTCATCAACAAGATATCTACATAAAAAAAAAAATCAATATAAACTTGGACTCAAGCTTAATAATCAACTTAGTACAAACGAAAACCAAAAGACTGTTGAAAAACTCACCCACGGATCCGATCTCTCAACTCTTCATCAGAAATCTTAGTCCTTGCATACCCAAATATATGAACTTCATCTGGATTGAGAAATCCCTACTCATGCAAACAAACAAACAAAAACATAACTAATAATACATTAAACAAGAAGATTCTACACATGCATTAGCTGATATGAACAAACCTGACGGTATAGGTTAAAAAGCGCAGGAAATGTCTTCTTCTTAGCAAGATCACCAGAAGCACCAAGCACTACTATTGAAAGACAACCAGTTTCTGGAACTATACCGTATTCTCTTACAAACGAATCATTCCTGAACGTTGACCTTTTCTCAACGTGCCATTGACCAGATCCCATCTTCTAAAAAGCTTCAATTCCACACACACACATCAGAGAAAAAGAAAAAAGTCAGTCTCATAGTCAACGAGGAACAACACACACAGAACAACAGTCAACTAAAAATCACATCATTGAACAAATATATGAGCTAAAGGTTTTATACTAGACTTGAAATCATTGTCGCTATATGATCAAAATCAAAGAGAAACTCGAAAAGAAAAAGAAAATAGTCACAGCCTCGGTTTCATCACAGAGATCGAATCTCAACAGTGAAAGTGAGAATCAAACAGCGAATTGGTAGCATGAATCGAGATCATGGAGAGAGCAAAGAGAAGACAAAATCAAATGGATCACAGCTTAGTTACTTTGACAATTACGATCATAAGAAGACGAAAATGAGATCTGAAATAGGAAGACTAAGTGGAGAAATCAACCTGGGAAGAAGGGCGAAGAATCAGATATTATTCAGCGAGAGAGAGGATTTGGAGGAGAAAACGAGAAGAAACGTATTAGGTGAAGAAGAAGAAGAAGAAGAAGAAGAAGAAGGAAGTTGAACAAACTATAATGGAATGGAGGAGGAGGGGGTTGGTGTGGTTTTAGCTTTCGTCACATGATTTCATTTTCTATAACCTTTTTGGCATTTTCAGATTTTTTTTTTTGTTTTTAATACGTACGGATGCATTTTAAGAAGCGGATTTGTAATTTTCTTCAATTCTCTTTTTTTTTTTTTGATATCTTTATTTTCATTTTTAATTTCCAAATAATTGACACAATCTAATAACCAAAAGAAAAGCACAGGCATTGAGATTATTAGGAAAATACTTTTTGTATCACACTTTACCATACCAAAGCCAGTTCAGAGTCCATGAAAGAAACATAAACTGGTCCAATTTAAAGAACCCATAAGCTACTTATAAAACAATCCGAAGAACAGATATTTAACCAAAGAAAAATTAAATAAAAAATTAATGCCTTGGAGTTTCCGTAAAAATATGAGAAAATTGAGTTCCATGATTGTGGAGTTCCAATAACTTGACTAACTAGAAAAAAACTACTCATTTGTTTCATTTTAAATGTTGTTTAGGTTTTAAAATTTGTTTCAATATAATTATTGTTTTGTGTTTCTAATATAGTTTTTTTTTTGATAAATTACTCCTACTATTTAATGTAATAACCAATGAAATTTTTTGTTTAGTTTATTAAGGAGGAACAAAATAGAGAATTTCATAATTTTCTTAATTTGTGTGTAAAAAACTTAAAATACACTTATAATGAAACATAGGGAATATAAAATAGTAGCTTGACTAATGGTAGATACGATCCTTGATACATGTTAGTCACTTCATGTAATGTAGGTCTCATACTAATATCGAAGCAGGTAGTCAGGGTCGCTCGACAGGGCTTATCCGGCTTTCTCCTCTATTTCTCTCTCATCGGAAGCGTGCATGCGCACCTCCCTTCCCCTTCTCTAACGAGGTTTCTACTAAGGATAGCTAAATATCTGGTTGGATTCGTGGCGTGCGGCGATCTCTGTAGTTTTCCCGTGTTTGAGGACGACATTGGCGATTTCGTGGGCTCCGTGGGTAGCGAGTCAAGCAAATTTTGCGTTTTTACCTAAATATGTATTATTAAGCAATTTTTTGTGATTGGTAAAATATTTGCATTGTTGCCTTAGAAAAAACAATTCCGCCGTTATGCAAATTATCAATGAAATACATAGTTGAGGATTGTTGCTTGTTACTTATTTTGATAGTCGTGGTAAATTTGTTATGCCTTTGTAGCATTTTTCAGTTTCATTTAGATGTGGTTTGATTGATATGATCTATTATTCTGATTTTTTTCTGGTGAAAGATTAGATAATTGGCAACAAATCTGCTTCGAACTTTGTTACTCTTTGTCATGCTTTTGCTTGTGTGAATAAAGAGTTTGTACAAAAACACAGAAGGAGGAATAAGAAATCTTGATCAGAGTCTCTGCTATGTTTCTCGATGGTTTATTTGTTTATAACAAAACAAACAAAAAGCTTCGCCAAATGGGGCTTATGGGCCTGTCTTCCATCGGCAACGCCAATCATCGATCTTTACTTCTAAACACTGAGTTTTCAGCTCAACCCGCAAGCTCTTCCCCTTTACCAGACGACTAAACCAAGATCTGGAGATGAACCGAAGACCAAACCCATCACCAAAACTATTATTTTTAAGGTTTATTATACATGGAAAAAAATATATAAAAAAAAGAAATTGATAAAATGCACAACACATACATCCAATATGTCACATAACTGAGACTAATTTGTGTCCTATCTTCTTTTCTTTTTTTTTGTCTATGTGATATGTATATTGGTCAACAAACTATATCATATTAACTACATTTGTATTTTGTTGATTGTTTCCTTGATTTGCTTCTAAGCTACACTGTGGAGTGTTAATAATTAATCAACTGGTGCTTAAGAAAACTAAAATAATTAAAACCTGTAGAACTGGTGCCAGTCTCATAGCAACTTTCATGTCTCCGTCTCTGTCAAAGGAGATTGATGTGCCAAACTAAAATAATTAAGGCAACTTCCCCCTTTTTGTATTACCAATTGTAGGTCCAAGTCTCATAGCAATTGGGATTCTTTCTTGCGGCAATTCCACTATCTCCGTCTCTGTCAAAGGAGATTGATGTGCCAGGTTTGCTCTCACCATTTGGGCAGCAGTTTCTTTCAAATTGGCCTGCCTCTTCTGCTTGTCTCATCCTCTCTTTCCTAGCTGCACTTTCAGATGGGTCTGCACATGTTGTGCATTGAACCATAACTTCTCTCAGTTCACCTAGTGCTTCCTCCATGGCTTGCTGAGGTAACTCATTTTGTGTGACCACAATCACATCTGATCTTTCTAGAGGTGGTCATCTAGACTTTGATGATTCAGATACTTCCTCCCTCATTCTCGGAGGGGAAATGTGTGTATTAGTGGTTCTTGGTTTTTCCTTCCAGATTTGATGGCTGGCTGAGCCCGTGTATCTTCTTTCACCTTGTCCTGTGAATGAGTTACTTAAGTATGAGGTATGCTCCTTCCTTCCATCCCTTTGATAACTAGAGGTTCCATGGTGTATGTTATACTTGTGCCTCGGAGTTCGATGCTCCTGTGAATGCCTCTGTTGATTATGATATTGGGATGATTGAGCTAGGGATCGGTGGCTAGAGCTTTGCATAGAGTTACTCTGAAGGTAACCCCTCCTCGGGTTGGCTTCCCGACTCATCTCTGCTTTACCTCTGTACCCAAGAGGTTTATTACTCCTTTCCTTACTTTGCATGGATTGGTTTAACTCTCTGGAGTAACTTTTTTTGTGATTGATTTGGCATGTTTTGTAGGTTACAATCCGGTTTCTCATGGTCTAGCCGGTGACATATTGAGCAGTGTTTCTCCAGCTTTTCATACACTAGGGTAGCCACAACTTCATCTCCATTCTCAGACTCCAGTGTAGATGACATGACTAGAGGTAAGAGGCCGTTTACACTAACTCTCATTCTAGCTGTAGATTCTGTGATTTCTTGTTTTTCATACACTCCAATATCATCACCGAGGCTCTTAAAAGTTTCTTTTGACCAGAGATGTTTAGGGACTCCTTGGATCCGCACCCAGAAGGGTATTTGGAAAGCGAAATCTCTGCTCACTGATGGTTCCCATTTCTGTAAGATGATCATCCACTTAGCAAAGTGGTAAGGCCTGTTCTCCAGAACTAAACGTAGGTCCTCTTCGGAGGCCATTTGGAATTGAAAGGTCCCCTGCCCCAGATCTGCTCCTATAGCTCTTGAGGATGTTTTCCACAGATTTGCAAGAAAAGGTATTAGTGACCATATCCTCTGTTTCGGGTTTGTGATACGGCCTATCAAGGTAAGTGAGTGCTTCCTGATAATCTCTGCATTGTCAAAATGAGGGACTTTGACTCTGGATTGTTATCCACGATATTTTCTTAACGTAAAAAAAAAAAAAAACAGATATCGCAAAACAATATGACGTGGCTTGTTGTGATTTGTTGACAATGCCGTAGGCGCACATTAGCATTAACCTCGCGTATTCATTTGAAATGCATATATGTACTGTTGTTAACTGACGTGTCGTCGGGATAAAGTCCAAAATAATTTTACAACATTTGTGCTATAGTCTTTAAAGTTCACGTTATTCCCCAAATACTATTCATGTTTATGATGTTAGGATGATACGATCCATATTCGTTTCCACAACTTTAAAATTTATTCTTTTGGATAACATCATAGTTGTGAATTCAAATTTCACTAATCCCAAATCTATAGCTTCATATCTAAAATATTCGTGTAGCTAGTGTCAAAATATGTTTTGGTTGAGAATAAAAGTAAAATATGATGTAATTTTTTTTTGTTAGGAGGTATAATATTAGTTTAAATGTAAATTTTGATGATTACACTTCTATACCACAATTCATGATAATACATAAATTACAGTGTGACATTTCTTTTTAAAAAATTTGATTACAGAAATATTAATTGTTTGTTCATACGAATTATCTGTAAATCGCATTGTTTGTAGCCAATTACACTCAAACACAAGAACGAATGATAAATTTAACATTATCATCCAATATAACGTTTTCTAACACAACTAAACTTCATTTATTATTGGACAGTATCAACATCATCTGAAGCGGAGTTATAAAGTTTAGGTATCGCCATACAATACCTACCTATGAAATCAATGTTTTCGAAATGTGATATTTATAAAATAACTTAGTTAAAATGGAGTAACAACTATATTTGTAATTTTGTATTACGCTTATGATGTTTACCATCTGATTGGAACTTATCTCAACTATTCCGTGGATCTCGCTTGTTGTTATATCCATGTTCAAGAATTCGTTAGACGCTAGTCAGGCGGTGAGGGAGAGCTTAACGCCTAATCGAATAATCGGAGATTATACGAGATTAATCAAGGATTTGTTTTAGGGCTATTTTAATATTTTTTAAATATATTAATTCATTATAACTAAAAATTTATATAATTTGTTTTCAAAATTGTAGTAAACACATGAAAACATATTTTTAAATTTTTTTTTATGATTTTATTAAAATTTTGAACATAAGTTATTGTAGAACATCACAAACTCTCAATCTAAATGTCAAAAAAATTGTTTTATACTTACAATCTAAAAATAATCAGGGTATGCAAGATTAGACAGAGATTAATCAGATTAGACGGTGAGTAATCAGAATAGGCGGAGAGAAATCAGTTATCCGATTTTTTTCAAAAGATTAATCATTATTCGTGGCGGATAAAGTGAACCTAACGACTAGACGCAAATAATTTGAGCTATGCGAAATTTTTTAGAACAAAGGTTATACCGCTCTTTGGATCAGAGTTATGATCTTTAATAAAACTTAGGGGGGCAATTTCTGTAAATTATTTATGTTGAGGGATTAATTTTTAAAAAGTCGCCGGAAACAACACATTTCGATCGAGATTCAATTAAAAGAGGAAAAAAATCGAAAAACCATTGAAGAAGATCGGAGACGACGGTGATGACGATGGACAGAGAGAAGGAAAGAGAACTTGAGCTCGAGAGTGCAATGTACACAAACTGTTTGCTATTAGGTTTGGATCCGAACGTAATCGGACTCGGAGCCTCCAATGGCACGCCTCGGGTCGGGTTATTCCGCCATTCAAATCCAAAGCTCGGAGAACAGCTTCTCTACTTCATCCTCTCTTCTCTTCGTGGTCCTGCTCAGTCTTCAAAGGTACGATTTCTCTCTTTCACTGTTACGAAATTGGTTTTCGAATTCTGGATTTTGAAATCAGTCATAATGATTTTGGTGTGTCTTGATCTCTCAGGATTTTGATAAGGTTTGGCCAATTTTCGATTCGGCTCAATCTCGCGATTTCCGCAAGGTGAGAGAACTCTGACTACTGAGAAATTTATATTCTTATTGAATTTTCATAATTTGCTTAACACTACAATTGTGCATTTGAAGGTTGTTCAAGCGATTATAAGCGAGCTTGAATCACAAGGGGCATTACCAAGGAGTAACTCAAGGGTTTCATCACTCGCCACTTGCTGTGGACCAAGGTTAGTTGAAGCTACGCTGATGTGATTCTTTTGTATAATGTTCATTAGGGTTTGTTTCTAGTGCTTGATAGTGAGCATTTTAGGTTTAGTTTTTCTACTCAACATATTAGGCTCTTGTTATTGAGAAGCATTAGGTGATCTGATAATATATATGTGGTACCTTCTTGTTTTGATTTCAGATTTGTGGAGCTTTTATGGCAACTTTCATTGCATGCGTTAAGAGAAGTTCATAGGCGGACATTTCCTGCTGATGTGGCTTCCAATCCTCTACCTTCTTCTCTAACAGACGTATCCTTCTCACATGCAGCTACTTTGCTTCCTGTAACCAAGGTAGTACCTAAAGTTATTACCTTCAAGATTGTGTGTTGTACTTTCACTGGTCTATGTGAACCTTGTTGACTAGTGCGCGGGATAACATAGAGGGCTGTGTGTGTGACAATGGATTTTCAGGCCCGGATAGTGCTTGAGCGCCGTCGATTTCTAAAAAATGCAGAAACTGCGGTACAAAGACAGGCTATGTGGTCTAATTTAGCCCATGAGATGACTGCAGAGTTCCGTGGTCTCTGTGCTGAAGAGGTAAGGCGTTGTTTTTTTTCTTTTTTGGTGAGAGGTTGTTTTGTCTGGTTATATTGGCTTTTATTGATTCATTTCATTTTCGGTTTCATTGGCATCAGGCTTACCTGCAACAGGAACTAGAGAAACTTAATGATTTGAGAAACAAAGTGAAGCAGGAAGGAGAAGTGTGGGACGACCTTGTGTCTAGCTCCAGTCAGAACTCTCATCTAGTTTCAAAGGCAACTCGGTTATGGGATTCTATAATGGCTCGTAAAGGTAAGGATTTATGCTGTTCTATATGTTCTCATGAGTTAATACAGAAATAATTACTCTAAATATGGAATTATGCAGGAGTTATATAGTTATAGTTTTGTTTTTTTGTCAAAATCTTCAGGCCAGCATGAAGTTCTTGCATCAGGTCCCATTGAGGATTTGATAGCTCACAGGGAGCATAGGTAACTGACCTCGTCTAAGACACACGACCTGAATTCCACTTACCCATTTAATGACATCTGGTTTTATTTGATACGTAGATACCGAATTTCAGGATCGGCTCTTCTTGCAGCGATGGATCAGAGTTCTCAAGTTCCTCGTGCAGAATTACTCTCTGCCGATTCAGATGATTCAGGTGTGTCACTTGCGGATGAAAAAGAACTAAGTGATGGATCATACACAAACATGAATGACCACTCTTTAGGAGACAGTTTCGAATCAGCCAGCTCACAAGCAAGTGATGAAACACTTTCTCGAGTTGATGATAGAGGTGGCAAGATCAACCAGACAGTCGATGTAGCGGAAGTCATAAGGCGCTGGACACATGCATTACAGCGTATTCATAAACAGTCTCTTCTTCTGGTATGTCTTCTCATGTCTTGTTGTGGGGTTTTATTACTGAAGTACATTTTACCATTCTCGCTTATGATACGATGGCCTTCAATGCTTAATGTTCCACTCTGTTTTCTGTGAGGTATTCAGTTCCATGGATTTATACATATTTTCCATTTGTGTATGTTTCTAGGCTAAAGCAAATGACGGGGATGGTCCAGATATTTTGCGGACTGCGAATGATGGTGGTACAAGTGGGCATGTTGAATCATTGGCTGCAACTTTAACTGAACATCAACAACATCTAGCTAGCTTTCAGGTAAATGTGTTAGCTTGTTCGTTCCCTCATTTAGAAATTGCTTTTGGCCAACTGTGGAAGTCAAATGCACAATGTGTAAACGTATATAAAAGAAAGCTGCTTTTCTTTAAGGGCCTTGATAAAAAAAATGTCAAGGAAACAAAGCTTATAGATGGCATCCACATCAGTAACAGAAAAAGAAACTAAAAACTCTACTTTTCTAGCATTTCTGTTTCATTTAAAGCAAAGTATTTTGTTTAGTTGGAGATTCCTGAAGTTGCATTATAATTGTGGATATTCTGATTCAGCTTGTCTTGGAAAGTATCAAAAGTTATGAGATCTTTTATAATACCATGCTGTTTGTTGAATCTCTACCATGTTCTTACTGCTGATGGCACACTATATGCAGGTACTTATCAACCAATTAAAGGAAGTTTCTCCAGCCATTCAAAAGTCCATATCAGAATGTACTGAGAAGGTTAATAGTCTTCCCCCGACCTTACCTCCAGTTACGAGAAGTAACGGACAAGCATCTTCACTTCTACAATCTCAGGGCAGTGGGAGAATTATGGTAACACTGGGATGAGTTAATATTTATTCGCTTCCGATGCATATTGATTGAGACGCTCATGTACCTTGTTTCCTTTGTAATACAGGAAGGTGTGTCCAATGATGTTGCTGAGCTGACCTCGACAATGTCTAATGTTCAGCTCGAAAAGGTCTCAGCTAGTCCTACATTAAAGCTTCCACAGTTATTTAGCTCCACTCCTACTTCCTCTGGTAAAGGAGGAAATGCACAAAAGCGACAGACAATGGCTTCTCAGGTCAACAAAATGGAAAGCTTGTCTGAGAAGAACTCTACAGAACATGCACTATCAAATGCTCGAGCAGACAACTTGCCGACTGGTTTGTTACATAATTACCTTCTCTATTAAAACAAAACATATATAGTATATAAAAAGAAAGGTTTTGTCGATGTGACTGTTTCACGCTTTTAGTTTTTAATTTTTTATACCAATCATCCATTCTAGGCCTATTCCAGTTCTAACAAATCTATGAGTAGCTCATTTCCTACAAATCGGTTTGTAAGAGAATGTAGTTCATTTACTTGATAACAATATCTGTTATCTGGTAATTCGGATTTAAACTCTAATTTTGGTTTCAGATAGCAGCAGTTCTTTTGTCCAGAACCTGAAGAAATCTGTGAGGGAAGCGGCTTTATTGGTTCCTTCTTCAGCAGGATCATCACGGGACAGTCAATCCGATGAGGGCTCCGAGCATTATTTTGTACCTCTTTCAGCAACTGGCTTTTCCCGTTTTCCATCAGAAAACAAAGGCCTGCCTCACAAAGGAGGGTCGAGGTTATATACCTCTTTGAGCGAGCCTTCGTTTCTTGAACCCAATGTTCCCGATAGCCTCGCGCCAAGCAAGTACAGCGATATACCTGACACGTTTGATGATCTAGATTCATTCAAAGATTACGATAACGGGAACGGATTTCTCTCAGTTGCTGGATCAAACAGTGTAGCTTCTGATGCACAACAATCGTTTTACGACGTTGATGATCAAGTATTTTCCCCACCTCTACTAATGGACTCGTCCCTATTATCAGATACCTACGAAGACTTGTTAGGTACGTTGGTTATAAATAGAACCGTTATATTACATCGTCTAGGATCTGATGTTAGTGTCAATCACAGAGTTAATGAAGTTTGTTACCCATTACACTTTTTCTTTTGCAGCTCCTCTATCAGAAACCGAAGCCGCTTTAATGGAGCATTAGGAAGAAGCCCTGAATCAGACAAAACTATGTGTTCTTTGAAGCCTCTGATCTCTCGGGCACACACGATGTGTTTCAGTTATTACCATTTAACAAGGTTTTCTTAATTTATCTTGGATTTGTTTGTAATGGGACGACTCTTGATGAATGAATGATGATATCACTTATTTGTTTGCGTGTCTAAAAGTGCGTGTAAAAACCTCTAGCTCAGGTAAAGA
>VBRH01000496.1:54227-67365 GCA_014578085.1 Cardamine resedifolia | reverse complement strand
TTTTTTTTTTTTTTTATCGGTCCAGCCAATCTTACCAAAAATTAACAATGAAATCAAGTAAACTCTTTTAATATCTCAAGAGATCGAAAAATAGTTCATATCGATAGATTAAGAGTAGAAGAATATTAAAGAATTTAAAGTCCGGCATCTAGAACAAAAAGGAATAAGCCGGATAGCCGATAACGTAATGCCTTAACTTAAGTGATTATTAAAAAAATATCTATACCAACTATAGTATTTCAAAATTCATGACTAAAAAAATTGTAATTAGTCAATCAATGATAATATATTTTTGTTTTTAAGTGATGTTAGAGGTGATGTAGACCTTTTGATTTCAAATCAACTTGCATTAAATATGCAATTCAGTAGAGTATATACAGTATTACTAGTATATATAAATCACGTCGACTAAAACGAAAATTTACAAAACAATATTAATAAGTTGTAAATTTATGAAACTTAAAAGAAATTCAGTCTCATATTTGGATCTCATTGTAACTAAGGTAAATTAATCTCTCATAAAGTTTTTCATTTGTATCGATGTATATATTTCCGCTAATAAATTGTAATTAAGTAACCTTTAAAGTCATATGATAATTATGCAATGTTTGATATAGATGAAATTGTCGTATTGTGTAAGATTAAAGCTTCACATGATTGTTTAATATCTCAAAACTATATTTTAATTATTATTTTTCTTTGCTGTCGACTATATTTTAATTAAACCTTCACATAATTATAAGATACTATATGTAAATGAAACAAAACAAAAAAGAAAAAAAAAAGAGATATATGTAAATGTGTGTTTGTGTATAATACATGATCAAATGATTGGATTCATGAACGAGGAGCTGACAATCCAAATAATAAAGAAATTGGGAGAAGATTCCTTTTAATTCATCCTTGCATGCCGTATGACCAACCAGCACATCTAAACGGAACCCTAAGCCCATTAATCAATATTATTAGCTTTTTCAACTGTTAGTTTGATCGTTAACACCACTTTTAATTTCTATGTAATTTAAATAATCGGATCGATAAGAACCGTACGTAAACCAAAAAATAGAGGTCAAAAAGTGGGTCACCATCATCTTAATCTATGGAATCTAAGCGATTAATCGATTACTGTTTTCATGCCATATTCCCATATTATATGGTTATATGTGCATATACATATGAGTTATATGTGGACCGTAATGGTCTTTGCTGTTGAGGTTTACTTGTCTCCGCTTCTAACCCCAAAACAATAATATTACTTTCAATCATATTATATAACCTGGAACATTTTACATATATGAAAGTTGAATGCCTTTTATTTTATTATATTTAATTCTCGCCTTTTTAATACAAAAGATAACACCAACTTGATTATTTAAAGTCAAAGCGATAGTTTTGTACTACACTAATATATAACGCTGGTCTTGAATAAAGAGAGGGAGAAATTGAGAAGATAACGAAGAAGATCGAGCAGACCATGAAGAGAAAGAGATATGAGATGGATCAGAAGAAGAAGACAGAGCTTCAAACCGCCATTGAAGAGCTATCTCTCTTCATCATAACTAAAGCTGCAGATAACACTGAAGCTACGCATATACCCTCGAGACCTCTTCTTTCCTTCTGCAACTTAATCGTCCAAGTTCTTGGTCTCTTCATTTTTTATATAAATATTTCTAGGAAATTAAAAAATTTCTTCATAAACTGTTTTATCTTTTAAGGAATCTGAATTAATTGTCTCTGAAGTTCATATTCAGCACAACTCGATGATTGTTTTTGAGCTATTTTTGTGTTGATTTTTTCAGATAAGATAGGACCGACAATGGCTGTTCTTAGACAAGACATTGATCAAAATATTCAGGTAACTAAAGATAATGTAACTTCATGCATACAAAGACAAGACAAGACCCTTTATTTTATTTTGATTTGTCCTCTTTATTGATTGAAACTCATCAACATCATGTGTACGTATGTATGGTGGGTCTATAATAATATTTATAAATTTATAAAAAAGATGTTACACTTTTGTGCTGATAAGAACACCCAATAGTTCCATAGATATCTTCTTATATAGTGCTTTTGTTTTGGGTAAAGTTCTCTTCAATAATTCAATTTCAGCCCTTTATTTGTTTGCTTTCTTGAGTATTGTAGTCAATTTTGAAATGAATCTATAAAACGGCTAATCTTGTTTCCCTCTTTTTTTTGTATTTCAATGATCAATTACCTATGTTTTTTTTTTAATTCATTTGGGTGGTGTAGAGATTAGAGAAGGTTTGTGAAACAGACTCTTGTCTTTACTCCAATTTGGTTGAGATTCTGAAGAAAGAAAGGAATGAGGGAACATCCAAGATTGTTACTAGTTGCAGTAGAGCTCTTCTTTGGCTCACTAGGTATGCTCTCCTTACATTTTTTTTTTCCAACGTATGTTCTCCTTAATTAATTATTTTATAATTTCATCAACTAATTATAGAATTCTCATAACAATATAGTATTCGTGCACACTAGAATGGTAGTCTAACTCATTGTACTATGCATAATTAATTTGGCCTTCATGCATATCCTCTCTATTAATACTACTAGGACTAGCTACAACTTAGGAGATCATATTATTTGGACTCAAATAGAATAAATATATACTAATAAAAGTAATATATGTTGTCTTTAACAACATGTCGATCCCATATGTAGCACGTATTGTATCTGTACCCGGGGAGTCATACGAACGACAGATGCATGGTTATCTATCTTAATTTAATTTCGCGTTTATTTAATTCTTGATTTTTCAAAATTTACATATATTTATATATGGACTATATATATAATCAGTCAAATCCACTCTTTAGTAATTAGGCTTATAATATATGGCTCTCTTTTTTTAATTACTATATATATTGTATCACATATATATAGGACAATGGACTTTACTGCGGGTTTACTACGATTGTTGTCGAAAGAGATGTCGTCGAAAATGGGAGAAATTGTAGAAGAATGCTACATGACGACTTTAAAACCGCATCATGGATGGATCGCGTCTGCTGCTTTCAAAGTATACACCATGATCACTCTCCTTCTGGCTATATCATTCATACTTAATTAGTAACATCATTTTTCTTAATTATATACTATCAAAATTTGGTTTGTAATGTTATTATAAGCATTCAAGTTAATTTTCTTGGGATTATACATGTATATTGATATCGTGTAGCATTACTGTGTAATAATGAAGGTGTGTTTGAAGCTAGTGCCTGACAATAAGACGTTCATGGACGCGATCGGTGCAAAAGACGAGAGCTATGAGACCTTAAGAGAAGATATTGATACCTTCAGCTCATTGTTGACTCCTATTCTCAAAGAAATCTACTTTGTTCTGGTAATTACTAACACAAACACACACATATATATATATATATATTATATTATATTATATACAATACAGTTAAGAGTTTCGTTTTCAAATATTTGGTTTGATGTATATACTGATTATCGTGCATGGTGCTTCATTTTCTCTTTCAGGAACAATACGGGTTGAACAGATTAAGATCGATGTAAAGAGATAGATTGAAACAAATCTAATTATTTAATGGATTTTCATTAAAATGATAATTTTTATTTTAATACAAATGTATATATCTATGTATATATGTATATCAGTTGTTGTACGTTTTATTTATTTAATCATCCGAACTAAAATGCTTTCTCTTTAAGATAAATTGTATTTGTACAGATCTGTAGAACTGATATATGGATAGAACGTAACTACGCATATATAAATATAATATTATCTTAAGCGCTTTTGAAGGACCCTACTCCTCCAGAACAAAATAGAAATGAAACTACAAGTCTACAAATGCACACCCATGAGTACAAAGGAGAGACATAAATAGGACTAATTAATGGCATTTTTTAATTAACGTAGTACCATTCTATTGTAATACAATAACAACATGTGAGATGTGACCTATACAAAACTTAACTGGCCGGCTAAATGATAATTGATATTAGGTTAAAAGCCGTCACAGTGCAAGTGTTATTTAATTAAGTAACAAAATAGACAAATAAGAGTTGAGAACGTGTCAAATCACAAGCTTGATGATTTATATATTACCATATTATTGCATATTAAATTGTTAATATACTTAGGGTCAAAGGTTTAAAATATATTAATTCATTGACAAAAAAATATATATGATGATGAAAGAATCTTGAGTATTATTGAAAATTTAAAAGAAAAAGAAAGAAAAAAAAATCTCGAGTATTCATACGAAATAAAAGAAAACAGAAATGACATCGGCACCTTGACCTTTGTGATGTATGATTTATCTGGCAATATTCATGGAGAGGGATATAACCTTACATCTTAAATACGTTAATCATCAATGCATGAAGGATTTAACTAATTAATATTGGTAATTATTACATACATATAAAAAGAAAAACACAATGTCTCATATCTAATATGTGGTGTTTATCTTACTTTAACTACAACAGTTAAGTCTTAAGCCATAGTATATTTATACAAACAAAAAAAAAAATCAGAAAACAAAATTAATATTTTTTTCTCAAAAGTTATACCATAATTGTCAATATGATCCAAATGAAACAACAGAAGTTACGTAGTAATATCCCCGCATATTAAACCTTTTATATAAAAAAATTAAATAAATAATATTTCCGCATGCAATTTATATTTTCTGTGCTGTCCTTAAACTTATATGAAGAAACTCAATATTTTGTTAGAATGACAATCTTTGTTTTTGTTTTGTTTGTTTTTTTTTCTTTTTTGTATTATGCAATTTATTTATAAACAATTCTCTTAAATATCACAAAATAAAATTTTTATTTCAAAATAGCACAGATAAAAATAGCATTTTTATTAAAAAATAATTCTCTTATATTGTACATTATTCTCACTTTTTTAAGATTTAGGACTTAAAGCTAAATCTTAATTCCTACATCTAAAAATTATACCCTAAATCATAAAATATTTAATCCAAACCAATAAATTTAATTATTACTTTTTATAAAAATATTATTTTTGTCAAAAATAAAAAAAATTGTGTTTTTGATAAAAAAAACTTGTACTATTTTAAAGGACTTCTATTGGGCCAACACATTATAATACATGGACCAAAATATGGATCTGGGCTTAAAGCGTTCAGGATCTGAACGACAATTCTCTTCCTCGCTCACGTCGACACAATATCTTTCCGAAGTTTTTTCTAATTACTGTTTAAATCGTTAATTATCTTTAAAAAGTAAAAACCTTTGATCTCTGTTCGACGAATCGTACACTCTCTCGGTCACGGATTTTAAGCAATGACTCTTAGATTTCACCGGAAACTGAAATAAAGCTCGTGAGTTTTTTTTTTCCTCCCCCCTTAATTTCTCTGCCTCTGTTCTAGATTTCTTTCACCTGGGTTTTGCTCAAATTCCTTTTATAATGGTTGTCAAGATCTGATCTTCAAAGTCAATGATCTGGGTTTGATCAAAGTCTGCATTTTTCTGTTAAATTCCCTACTGGAGAATTTTTTTGATGATCCGACTTGTTAATAATCTCCCAAAATCTAATCTGGGTATGCTTAATCTGCCTCATTGGTGGTCTCAAGCCTTGTATCATGAAAAATTATCCATTTGGATCGAGTAAGGCATTTCATGCGTACTCAAGAGGTGCTGATTTCGATTTAGAATCAGGAACTGTTAGAAAATCTAGAAAGCCTAAGAATTCGTTTACGAAAATGATCAAATCTCTTGGGAATCGTCTTCACCATTTGTTCAAATTGCATCCCATTCTCGTTTTCATCATCTTCCTCTCGTTTGGGATCACAGTTCTGATACTCCTATCGTCTATATACGATAATCAGTTTCGACCAACGGTTATTTATGAGAAGAATGATTTGGAAAATGATGTTTATCCATTTGCCAATCTGAAAAATCTTGTGATGGTGGCTGGGCACTCTGTTTATACGAGTAGTAATTGCGGTAAAGTTGATAAGGAGGATTCGTGGTTCTTGGAGTCTTATCAGAAGAATCCAGGTCAGGCTGCAACGTTCTTGAGTCATATACAAGAAGGTGTTGAAGCTGCTGGTAAAGATGATGAGTCTTTGCTTCTATTTAGTGGAGGAGAGACTCGTAAAGACGCAGGACCTCGTAGTGAAGCTCAGAGTTATTGGGCTGTTGCCGAGTCTAAAGGATGGTTCGGTAAGTGTTATTGGTTTGAGCTGCTATGTTAGTTTCTGCTCTTTATTAACTTGATGGTGACATGTGGTTTGATTATTCGGATTGTGATAATGGATAGGTAAGGATGAGGTGAGGTCGAGGGCATTGACGGAAGAGCATGCCAGAGACAGCTTTGAGAATCTGCTATTTAGTGTTTGTCGATTCAGAGAGCTTACAGGGTCTTACCCACAGAACATAACAGTAAAGCCTTTTGTTTCCAAAGTTCTCGCTATTTAGTAAGCGAAAGGTTTTTCGTTCTTGTGATATTAATGTATCCTTCATGCTTGGATCAGGTCGTGAGTTATGATTTTAAAGAGGAGAGATTTGCGCATTTGCATCGTTCAGCAATGGGGTTTCCAGAATCAAGATTCTTCTACTTAGGAACCCCATTTACTCTATCATCCAAAGAAGGCGCTCTTAAGGGCGAGGCTATGGTTAGAACTCAGTTTCAAGAAGATCCTTA
The DNA here is from genome assembly GCA_014578085.1 of Cardamine resedifolia. NCBI lineage: Eukaryota > Viridiplantae > Streptophyta > Magnoliopsida > Brassicales > Brassicaceae > Cardamine > Cardamine resedifolia. The sequence continues at coordinate 60,692 of VBRH01000496.1, read as the reverse complement.
CGGATGTGTTGGTTCGCTTTGGCGTAAGAAGCTGAAACGTGACCCTTTCCACAGGACTATACCTTACCCGAATGGTTGCCCTGAAATTCGAGGATTGTTTAGGTACTGTGGTTCAGCTCCTTTTCCCGGCTCTCTCCCATGGGATTGATCTGTACTAGACTTGCTTAGAAGAACCAATACAATATCAAGAGCTTTTGTAGAAACTGATGTTTTTGTTATTTTCATCAATGTTTAGATTAAACAGAAAGAAAAAAAAGAAACTTCAGAATCTTTTTATTCTGCAGACTGAGAATACAAACTGTATTAAATGCGATTTCCCTGAAATAAATTATGAGATTTCTATCCAATAAAAGATCTCTAAATATTCACTTTCTTTATTTGATATAAAAAGAAACACGGTGTTTATAATCCATATTCAATCAAAGCCGCCTAGAAGCAAGAACACAAATGAAGAAAAAAGAATGGTAAAGAGAAGTTGTTACTAAAGAAACAACTGGCAGCAGTGTCTCAAAAGGGTTTGTTGTTCTGATTGTTGGGTTTGGAGGAAGAAGATGATGATGTTCTGGTTTTTGCAAACTCAACCAGGTCTTTGAAAAGGATATCCTCTGGTTTGTCATCTTTCTTTGGTGGTGTAACAGCAGCAGCAGAGGGGGTTGGATGCAGAGAGAGATTCCTGGATTGTCCCACGAGATCATCATAAGAGGAATCAGAGCCACTGCTTGAGTGTTGAGGAACACTCGGCTGGAAGTATTCTTGCCTCTTGTTGGTTCTGGCAGACATTGATGGTGGATACTTCCTGGTTACTTCAGTATCCCATGGCGCAGGAGGTAATTGCTCAGATTGGTCATAAACTGGTTTGGCGAACAAACCTTGCTCAGGGGATTTACTCCGGGGAACTGGATCATCGAAAATAGGAGCAGAAGAGTCTTGATTTGATGAATGGGAAGTACTCGGAGGCTTTACACTCTCTGTGGTTCCTTGAGGTTTGTAGACATCACCACTGAGGAAGTCCATAGCACCAGAATCAACTTGTACTGGCCTCATTGTAGGTGGTGGAGGAGGAAGAATAGGGTTAAAATTCCCTTGTCCAGTCCCTCGTGCGCTCTCTCTTTTCGACCTGCAGAGATAAATACGATGAGTTCTAACAATTCAAGTATTAGAGTTCAACTGAAATGAGCAAGGGATGTACATTACCTGTGAGCTAGCTGAGCAAAATCATCATCTGACTCATCATCTTCCTCATGGTTGATGCTAACAAGTGGTATTGGAGTGGGAGCTGTTGCAGGAACAGAGTTTCCCTTTGCCTTGTCATCATGGTGCTGAAGAACACGTTGCAAGTTGTCGTTCAGTGCCAATCCTTGACACATAAGTTCCTCATCTCTGGAAGAAAAAGAAGGATTCTCTCTCACCATTAAGAAAATCAATCAAATGGAGGAAACAACAAGAGGATGAAGGAGACAACAAATAAATCCTTACGAAGTAGTGTTCACCAGAGTCATTACACGTCTTTGATAAGTACGGCATTGCTCAACCAAGTCAACTATAAGTTCTTCTTTTATACCCTGTCACAGAATGTAGAACAGTGAGTATTTCAAATGAGATAAAAAAACAGAGCCATTAAATCTAATCATGTAATATTCTACCTCTGGATAGCTTGGATCAAGAGCCCCAAGCATGTCAGTCAAAACATCAACTGATCCCTGAGCGCTTTGAATCTCTTCCTTGCTGAAAAAGTGAAGATACTAAAGTCTAGCAAACACATAATTGGATAGAAAGAGAACGTTGAACGGAAAATTCACCAAGAAGAGTGTACCTGAGTGCAGAAGTATCATCACTTTGCAGAGAGGCCTGGATAGCAGCAGCTTCATCTGATGGAGCAGCGTGAGCAACAATAGGCTGAGTCTGAGGAGGAGTAAAGAATGGTACACTGCTCTCGGTTCGAGGAGGGAATTCAATTCCAGCAGACTAAAGTTTTCAAAATGCAAAACCAGTCATCAAAAACTTCGATACATGATAATAAAAACTGTATATACATAAATAGGCTCATGCACTCTACCCTGAGTTCATTATAAGCATTGTAGTACTGAGGGTATCTTCCACCGCTTCCACCAAAAGCTTCTTGCCATGTATCTAATAAGCTAAGTATCTTTTCCCTCACATGCAGATCTGGCTGCATAAGTTAGTTGGTAAACTTCCAGGTCAAGCGGATTTGATAATAGAATTGAAATATAAACAGGCAGGTGAGAGATGGTAAGTAAAAAAAAAAACCTTTTTCTTCACTATTTTGACCATATCAGGCAAGATATCACGTTCAACAATGAGCTGGTACACGCTCTCGCCACAATTCTTACTCAGAGTTTCCAAGGCCTGAACCAATCCCCCGAGCATTCACGAATGAGAAGATCAGTATGATAAACAGAACCAAACCAAAGCATTGTATCTAACAATGAGTAAAGATAAGCACTCACATAAAGGGCAAGAATCTGCACTTTAGAATTTTTACTTCCTAACCGTTTCTTGAGCACCTTCACTGCTTCTTTTGCTTGACTACAACAAGCATAACAAGGTCGAAACTTTAAGCATCCTAGCCTAAACTCAATCAGATATCGGTAATTCAAATCCTGAAGAACTCTATCATTATTCAAACGACGTTTACCTAGGATCCATGTTGATAATGTCACACAATTCAATATTGATAGCCCAATCTGGACCAATCAGCATATCATTTGTAGCCCTCTCAGCACAAGCAGCTGCGTTGTTTGCCATTGCGAGATCTCTTTTCCAATCAAATCCTAAAGTTCCAAGATTACTATAAGTATTATTAACACACATGTTTATAAACACCACAATATATATATAATCTCTTAATTCCAGATAAGAACAAGCAAGTTTCAAAAGATCAAACACTGTGTCAGCATCACTGGGATCAGACTGTTGAAAAACAAACAAAGGCTGTCACAATTCACAAACCAGCTTGTAAATTAGACTAGATCACGAACCCAGAAGCATTCAATTGTTAAACGAAGCCAATCCCAACGAAATCAAAGTGAAACCCTTAAAATAAATTGCGAAAATTGCCTTCTTTACGGCTAACCCATGACAGATTAAGCTAAGAACTTTACCTGTCAATAGACTCTAAACTTGAGAACAGATGATAGACTTAAGATCGAGAAGATGGAAGAATTTAAATCAGCCTCGGAAAAGTCTAAACTTGCATTCGAATACGATCGGAGTTTGTATGATCGAATCAAGTCATCATCATAATCAGCCTTAGCCGTTCATAAATCAACTGCGACTTTTTTTGGTGTTTTGGCTTTTGCCTAACTAAGCTAAAATAACAGTCGGTGACGGAATAAATAATCAATTATTCTGTTAATCATTCGTAAGGTATTTAATAAAGTTTTGGTAGCAAATAGCAACTCATATTGATTTTCGATTTTCATCGTTGACTTTTCTTATAAACCGATATACAAGGATAAACGCGTTTTCCAACGCAGAAAATGAAGACGCGCGTTTGGACAAGAAACAACAACTCTAAACAAATTCCCACAAACAAAAATGACAACGACCCTTTTAATACAAACAGATTATGTAGATTTATTAGTTTTAGGCTTTTAATAACTAAAGGTAAAAAAATCAAGTAGATCCTAAAACAAAGCTACGCACTGTCACACTGTACATTAGGGATTCAAAATCCCCAGAATTAAGAGACTAATCAGTGCACATTATTCTCCATTTACATAATTTAAAACCATATCCAAAAGGACACATAGGCTTATTACAAAAGCAAAAAGAAAAGGAGTATTTATCAGAAAAAAAAGTGATCATCTTTGTGGTAAACTCATCGGTTTTCATATCTCTCTTGTTCTCGGAACCATTTCGCCGAAGATTTATAGACTCACTCAACGAGTGTGGCATTACCAAGCTCCGCTTCTTAAGCCAAAGAAAGGGTCACCAGACATTGAGAGAAACTTTGTTTCAGTTTCTTGAGTGTACCCTCCAGAAGAAAGAAAAGCAGCTACTTTTTTCATCCCTGCATTATTATACATGAGACAATTTTAATGAAATTTGTATTATGCGACAAGGAATCATTCAGATAGGTAATCCTGAATCAAGTTTCTACATTTAATAGGGAAGATAAGGAGTTGAAGCACCATTCATAATCTTTGTCAAAAGGTCTTAAACTTGATAACCACATTTCATACAACCAACAAGATCGTTAAAGGATTCACGTGATGAAGAGACCAAAAAAAAAAAAGTATCATAAAACAGTTCGATTTAACACAATGAAAGAGTGGGAACAATCAAAATTTTCGCTTTTTCTTTTCTCAGCAAACGGAAAATTTTCTTTTACACGTGGAAGATAAGCAATCATCAAGATTTAAGATGGTCAAAGTTTAGCAAAAAGTAAATCCAATGAATCGATGATGTAAAGAAAAAACTGGGAAGTTTCATCAAATCTGATTAGCAAAGCAAATCCAAAGTAGTATAGCGTAAGTGCATATCAAAGATGAAAATTTTAATTTCTCAGTTTGAAACAAACCTTAGGCTGCTTCGGCTCCTATTACTGCTGTTGCTATTGCTCCTCTTTGTGGTCACACTTCCTCTGGATTCAGATAATCTATTCCACCAATCTCTATCCTCTGCTTTCACAGACTCGTCGGAGATTGAAGGTCTCGGTGAAACCTTAGAATCCTCCCCCTTTTTCTTCTTCTTCTTCTTCTTCTTCTTCTTCTTCTTCTTCGTCGTATTCTTCTTAGACCTTAAGCTAACCGGAAACATCATTTTGAGAAGAAACCCACTGTTAATTCCTCCTCCACTCCGATTCGGATCAACCCATTTATCACTCTTCGTCTTCTTCAAAACCTTACTCGGCCTATTTGTTCTGTTAGGCAATTCATCGAACACCTTCCGTTCATTTTCATCCTTCACCCTCACTTCGACAAGATCCTTCAAGGAAAGCTCATAACACGACTCGGGCATCTTACTAACCATTTCCATAAGCTCTCGTTGACCACGAGCTATAGCCTGTGCTTTAGAATCCGGTGAAAGGCTCCAATAATCTTCCGGACGGTGACAAGGACTCTTCGGAGGACTACTGGTTCTCCACAAGGTAGGCGAACAAACGCCGGAATCTGAGTGATCATTGGGAATACTTGGAAAACACAAATGGGTATTGAAGGATTTAGCTGAAGGATCCAACATCATGCAAGAACGAAAAAAGAGGAGCTGTGGAATTTTTAGAAACTGAGTTTTTGTTCAGAGACAAGTCATTAGCATCTTTCTAGAAACAAGTAAAAAATATATCTTGCTTGACCCGGTTATGGCATCTGTAGCATATACTGGAAATTTATAAAGGATTTTTATTTTATTTTTAAGAATTTATTTATAGTTAATACTAAAAATCTTTTAAAAAAATATGGGCTTTAATTTAAATGTCACGTTGTTTTCAAAGTTGGTTAAATAGTCCCTATTTAAATTAATTTGGGGATTTTGCAGATCGTATTTCAGGGATTTGGGTTATTAAAAGTCAAGCGCTTCTAGATCATCCTTCCTCAAAAAGTCATCACTTTTTTTTATTTTTTGGGCACATATTATCATCGGTCAATCTTTTTCTAAAGTAGTAATTGATATGATATCATTGATTTGAGGTCATAAGTAAAGTACTCGTCAATTGTCATTAATTGATGGTCGTGCTTTCTCACCACTTGAACACGTATGATATTATGATGTCATTATCTAAAATGTGGAACATTATACTGATGAAGTTAGAAAGTAAGATAAGCAAAATAATATTTACAATTGGTTATCACGAATTGTATATTTCTGTCTTTTTAGGAGCCTTGGCCTTTGTAATGTTTAGTCTTTTAATGTCTGTTAAAAGCATAACCGATTAAGCGTGTTTAGTAGTACTAGAAGACAAACATAAAATGCGTGTTTCATTACTTTATGCCTTTGCAAATTTCAAAGGAATCTGTCTATATATACTAATCATTCAGTGTGCTCCTCGTTTATGGCTATAATAGTTTTAATATCTCTTGATTTCTTATTATCAAAACAAATAGATAATTGACTTCGGCATTTTTTTTTGTTTACATTTTAAAATGTTGGTCGGTCCCAACCAATTAAACAATAGAAATTTGGAAGTTGAGTTAGAATTAGCATGCAATTGAGTAAAGAGGCCCAATAAATTAAACAACGGCCCAAAAGAGACATGAAAAGCCCAAAAAAATTGGGTTAGATCCACCCGAGGGTGGAGAGCCTTAACCGGATGTGTGTTAAAGACCCGAAGGTCAATCCCGTCTCTGTCAGAGGAGATGCCAACCATCTCTCCTTTCTACGAACACAATCACTTCCTTGTTTCTTTATCTATATATACACAAAGGAAAAGAAACAAACATCCGATGTGGGACAAATTATATGCATGTGTCAACTATTTTCAATTGATATACAGTATGCTTTTTT